>CATKHJ010075489.1:0-10376 GCA_949750685.1 Vernicia montana | reverse complement strand
TATATAATTACTTCTTTTTAATTTAAAAAAAAGTTGCATACCTCTTCAATACAATTGAGGAGTATTCCTATTTGTAAGCTAGGTTTTAAGTTTCAATTTGTGAAAGAAATTCAGAGTTAAGAGCAGGGGTGTAATCGAGCTGAGTTGAGTTGAAACAGTGTTGAACTCGAGCTCGATTCTATTAAAAAACCTCGAGGTCTTAAACTCAACTTGAATTCGATCGAGTTTTAATTTTGAAAACTTGAATATATACTTCAAAAATTTGAACTCAACTCTTTTAGACTCGATTGATATTAAAAAATAAATTAACTTATTTATTAATATCAAAATGAAGCTCTAACAAGCTCAAATTCAATTAGTAAATTATTATATATAATATAAAATATATTTAAAATTATATAAAATCTTAATACTCGATTAAATTTGTGAATCATTTGAGTCGAGTGTTATAATACTCGAATTCAGCGCGATTCATTACTTAAACTATTCGAGCTCAAGCTCGAATTGATTCTACTCGATTAGAATTGAGTGGAATTCAAGAATTTTACGAGTTAAGCTCGAGTAGCTCATGATTTATGAGTAGATTGACTTATTTATACTTCTAATTAGGACTGAATTTTTAAAAAATTTAATATTTTTCAAATTAAAATCCGACTATGAACATTGAGAGAGAGAGAGAGAGAGATCTTGTAATTGTGCATGCTAAGAAATGAAGTTATATGCCATAGTTGAGATTGCATGGATTAATGAATTGGAATTTGATAATGGAGAGTCATGAATCATGGGATTCCTGGTTGGAGAGACAAGTAGTGGGATGTGATGGAAGAAGGCTTTTTCTCCCTTTGATGACCACACCATGATTTTTATGTTGGCCATGCTTTGTTTCTTTGTACCAACCAACGCATGACAATAAAGCTTTATAGGGTCCCTCTTGTTCTATATATGACTTTCTAAAGAGGTTTCAAGTCCTCTCTTTCACCTACAAAGCCACTAAATTTTGTATGTATATATAATATAATAATACATTATAAATTTATTTGAAATTATATTTTAAAAAAAAATTAAATACTATTTAAAAAAATATATTGATAAAATATTGTTTAACTATTTTAAAATTTTTATTACTAGAATATATGAAATTTATTTTAAAAATAAACTTTAACGATTTCTGATTTGATTTTTTTAACATAGTGCTATAATTTGTGATTTTATTGTTTATCTTATTAAAATCTCATTTGCCATCCAACCCAAATAATCAAATTAAATTTAAAATTTAAAATTTAAAAAAAATTCCAAAACAATCAAATATACTTTGCTTCAACACAAACAAGTTAAAGATAATGGGGAAGATCTCTATTGTGGAATTTCTTTTAGAAGATTTGAGTCCACTAAGCAATACAAATTTTCATCAAAGTCAAAACTCATAATGCCATTATAGAGAAATTAATATTTTAATGAAGTGTAGTTCAAAAGGTTGGATTAGGGCCAAAGAATGATTAAAGATAACCCACCTTGTCTCCTTCACCAGTCACCACTATATATATATATATATATAATTAAATAATTAAATTATTTAATTTAAATCCATTTTTGTTAATTAATAACATTGGTATTGCACGTGCAGGTCGCGATCCAAAAATCACAGAATCATTTGGCCACCCCCACCTACAAACCCTCCATTCATATCAGACAACGACCATGCAAATAATAATTTTTAAGACTACAAGCTTGACATGTATATAATTTTAAAAATATCGATTTTTTTTTATTTTTATTTTAATATTTTTAATATATATGCATTTATAAACAATTGCAATCTTACTTAAATAATAAAAAATGTATACTTTTTGTAATACTGAGAGCTTATTTGGTTTTAATTGTTACTTATAATTGATAACTTATAATTGTAATTGGTGAGTGATGGTTAATAATTGAAAAATATTAATCGTATGGTAAAATTTTATTTATTGATATTGTTAAAATGTTAAATGACAATCAGGGTATAATTTATTTTTAATATATTATTATATATCTTAGTTATTTTTCTTTTTTAATGTGTAATATATATAAATCACAAGAATAATGAAATTAGTAGCTAAAAAATTATAACTAATTATTTTAATGTATATTTATATTTTTTTTCTGAATGTGAATATGATAATTTTTATAAATATTATTTAAAATATTTTAATAATTATTATTTATTATTATCATATTTAATTTTACAAAAATTTTAATTTAAAAATATTGTTAAAGCAAAAACACCCACTTAAAATATTGTTAGTTATATACAATAAAAAAAAAATTATCATGTTATACTTAAAAACTATATACATCTTTGTGTAGCATTTATTATCATGGTTTCTAATTTCAAATATTGAAAATACCAAATATTTAACAATTAAATTCATTCCTTCCCTTGTCTGTTAACCATTAGCTATTTACAAGTAAAAACTATAGCTATTGATCTTTTGCAGCTAATTATAATAATTAAGTCAAATATATATGCTTTAAATTTTATGTGTCAAGTGAAATTAGAAAGCATAAACATTTATGTTTTGTTGAAGTGTTTCGTGTCAAACATTTCTTAAACCCAAACATGCACTGCTTGTAGGACACGATTTTAGTATGTGTTGAGTTTTTTTAATATTGGGACATGATTTAAATACCAATATATATATATATATATATATATATATATATATATGATAAAAATTAAAAATGATTTTCAATAGTCAGATAATACGTGTACATAGAGAGTCACAATTTTTTTTTACAAATACATTAAAAAAAATTTAAAAAAAAGGTTTTTGTCTCTTTTCAATCACACACTAAAGCTCTCTCTCTCTCTCTTCCAGTGTTTTAAAAATCGGACTGGTGATCAAATCAGTTAGATTATCGATTTTTGGTTCAATCAGTCGGATCGGTTGAACTGGTGGTCCGACCGGTTAGCTGAAATCTCTTCTTTTTTTTTTTTTTTTTTTTTTTTTTAATTTTTGGTCTGATTCTTCTTAATAGAGGTCCGACCGGTTAAAACCGGCTAAAAACTTGTTAAAACCGGTCAATGAGAGATTTAATCGGAAATTCGGTTTTTTCAGTGAACCAAACCAAACTGACCAACAGTTTTCGATTGAACCGGCCCGGTCTAATTTTTAAAATAGTGCTCTATTATGTCCTCTCTCTATACTCTAGATCAGGTAAAATTATTCAATCTCAAGGAGAACCTGATCCTTCTTTTTTTTTTTGTTTATAAATTCTACCCTTCATTAGACTTTCCATCAATAATATGAGGTAAAATTATTCCTCATCAACATAGTAATAAAGTAAGTATATCTTAAAACACCATATAATTAAGCAAGGTTAGGAAGAGAATCTCACATGTAATAAATATGAAGATTAACAAAGTTTTATAACAGGACGGGTGTAGGAGCTCTGTCTTACATTCAATTGATTTTGTGCAATAAATTTTAAAAATTACTCACTGATAAATAAATATGTAATTAAGCCAAGTCGAGTTAGTGTGCTAATTTTGAGCTTGACTCATTTAAAAAATTCAAAATTCAAAACTTAATTCGAGTTTGATTGAATTATCATTTTAAATTTCAAGTTCAATTAAAACAAATATTTGAAATATTCGAATTTAACTCAATATTAGACCTAATTTTTATTAAAAAAAAATAAATTAACTTATTTATTGATATCAAAATAAAATTCAAATAAACTCGAGTTTAAGATCAAATTAGTAAATTATATATAATATAAAATATATTTAAAATTATATAATTTTTTTTCTTCATTTGTATGATTATATATATGTCCGTATCATTGTATGTGACATAGGAGAGAATGAAAAATAAGGACGTAAGATGATATACGTCCTTTGGCTTTTTTTTTTTTCATTTGGTTTTTCTTGTTTTTGCAAGAAGAAAAAGAATTGCTACGAATACGATGTTTAATAATGAGTTAAAACTTAGGTCTTACAAGACATGCGGACAAATCTTATCGTATCAAAAACCTTGCTCTCAAGATTATACTATACAGCATGGTGTGTCGGTAAAAAGAAAAAGCTCTTAATCCCTTTTAATTAGTGGAAAATGGTGATTGGACCTAAAATATTTGCTTAAGAATCAAGGCACTTATCTCTCAATTAATCATGTTATCTTCCAATAAAATTTATTACTTTCATGAGATCATCATACATATAAACATCAAATGTCTCTACCAATTAAAAAAAAAATAATTTATTCAACCAATCAAAATCTCACCTTTGAAAATATATAAATATTCTTTTAGCTAATTATAATTATGTTAAGGCACAACACATGGCCTTTATGACTTTGGGTTTATAATTAATTGAAAGTTAACAACATAATTACTTTCAAGGTCAATTTCATTACATCATTTGTATGATTTTATTCTTCTTCTCAATCTCCAAGCAAGATCATACAATTGTAATCAAGAGAAAATCTTTGTGACATTACTCTTCCTTATACCCACCATATATTATCTTTTTTTTTTTAATTAATTAGCACCAATTAAAAAGGTTATTAGATCACATATCTTTCATATTTTCTACATCATATTGATTCTATAATTCAAAAAAAAAAAAAAAAAGGTAATAAAATATATGTCTTTGATTTGATTGCAAGCGTGTATAAAACTCACATCAGAAAAATTAAAAGCAACAAATTTTGTAATAATTAATTACCATTTTTTTTTATTACATGCTGAATAGGCCGAAATAACATTACGACCTCATTTATTTTAAAAGATTTCAGTGATAAATTTCGCAAAATTTATGGATTGTAGCTCAATTCTTTATTTGATTTGAAAAATTAAGCTACATTTCATTGATTTGTTAAAATCAATCATGCTCCAAAACTTTCAAAAATGAAAGATTTGAAAACTCACATTAGATGGTTTTTTATTCTATGGATTTTATTCAAGTTCATCATACCAAATGAGACCTATAAGTTACATAATAAATGTAACTTTCTCTTTTAACATCTCTCACTAAAATATGAGATCTCTCATTTTCCAAATCCTTAAAGTATGGGGGTGTAAATGAGCCAAGCCGTTCTCAAGCGTCTCGGTGTTCAGCTCGATAAAAACTCATTCGAGTTCGGTTCGTTTTATAAAAGAGTTAAGTTTGAGTCTTATTTTAAGATTCGATAAATAAATGAGCCGAATTTGAATAAAATCAAGTTTGGCTCGATTAGACTCATGAACAACTCGATTATAAACTCGTAAACATGTTCGTGAACAAATTCGCGAACAGTTTGATTAATAGACTCGTGAACAACTTGATTATTATTATTAACTTAATAATTTTGACACTTCAAAAAATAAATTTTAATACTCCTATAAACTTTTTGGTAATTCAATTTGACTAAAATATATATACTTCTGATTAACATAATCTAATATTTCCTTATTATATAATATAATATTCTAATATTTAAAAATATATTTTTTATTAATTAATATCCTTGTAATACATGTAATACTCAATTTTATTATTGAATTTTTTTTTCACTAATTGAATGCTTTTACTTTTATATTAGTTTTCAATATTTTTATTATAATTATTTTATTTAAAATAAATATTTAGAAAATTGAGTATTTTGATAAATTATAAATAAATTTCAAAACGAATCGAATTGAACATGTTAAAATTCGGTTCGACTCGATTACAGTCCTACCTTAAATAAGATGAGAAGACCAACTATATCACACTTTTTTTTCTTTTAAAATTTATTTATTGTTTTATATTTTATATAAGAATGCATCAATATGAGTCATATGACATATCACTATAGTTATGGAGAGTGGGGACTTGTAATTATTTTATATGCTGAAAAAATATAAATACTCCCATTGATCATTTTATAATTTTTTTTTTAATTTATGGGATGGCCCAATTCATCATTTTATAATTTAAATATAAAGTTTTAGCATCACAATTATTAAATAATTTATAATTAATATACAGTAACCATTGACAGTTGGGTCAAGTCCAACCCGATAGCTCAAATTCTGTATACACATGACCCGAGATCGAATTGGATATTTTGAGCTGGTTTTGGGTCTAAGCTTAAGCAAGTTTCAACGATTTTTTTATATTATTTAAACTAATTAAAAAATATAATAAATTTAGAAACTTATTAAAAATTAATTTTTTTTTATTTTTTCCATTATGTTGTAAATCGGCTTATTAGCTCAGTATATAAAAACAATAATAAGATATATAAAGCAATAAAGTAAAGAGAGAGAAGAAAATATGTAGAGAGAAAAGGGACTCCAAACTCTTATTATTATATTAACTTTAACTTCTCTTATATAGAAGAATAATTAGGATTTAGTATATGCAATATTACTGAAATAACTTTATATTATAATCTCTTTAAAATACATACTCAAGGATGTTTAAATAATATTCACATGTAATAATTTATCTATAACACTCCCCTTGGATATTACTTGCGTCATGAATATGCCTCGTTAAAAATCTTGCTAGAAAATCCAGTGGGAAAAAAACATAGCTAAGGAAAAAAGAGTACAATTCATGCGCTATTCTATCATTACACAGATTGCCTCATTAAAACCTTTGGTCAAGAAAACTCTGTGGGACAAAAACTTGACTAAGGAAAAAGAGTAGAATCTTATACTGATTCGCTTCCCCTAATGAGGACAACATTTTAATACGGCACATATCAATCAATAAAATAAGTCATTCAAATATGACATTAAATGAGGACTTAGTAAATAAGTTAGTTATGTTGTCACTCGAGCGAATTTGGTGGATATCTATTTCATCGCTCTTCTGGAGTTTATGCGTATTAAAGAATTTGAGTGAAATATATTTAATTCGGTCACCCTTAATATATCCACTTTTAGTTTGTACAATACATACTGTATTATTCTTAAACAATATAATTGGAGCATCTTTATTAAAGTACTTCAGGACCATAAAAATCTTTATAAAATTACAGTATCATCATAAGTAAACACATATTTAGTTTGAGATCTATCCTTATATGGATCAGATAAATAACCAACATCCGTATGTAGACCAATGTCAAATATGAATTATATAAAAATATAACCAAATTAATACTGACTCGAAGATAACACAATAAGTTTTTCACACCACTCCAATGTCTCTTGGTAGGTGCAGAGCTATACCTAACTAGGAGTTTTTCTTGCAAATGCATATCAGGCCTGATGCACTTTGCAAGATACATGAATACTCTTATAACACTTAAATATGGTACTTTAAGACCAATTAATAGCTATTTGTTATCTCTTTTATATCTAAAAATGATATTTCTTCACTTTTAGTGAGCAGATACCATTAGTGTGTTTAAGAGAAATGATTTATTTACGCAAAATAGCTTAAGTGCATTTTCCACATAAGTAGACTAGTGTATTTAGGACTCTTTGGGATAAATAATTGATTTACAGGCCGATACAAAATTTCTTTTCTCCTAAATCTTTCATCTTGAACTCACTTTTCAAATAAGTACATGTTTCTTTGAGTTCTTTAGGAGTCATATTTAAATCATTAACATATACTGCAATAATAATAAAATCATTATGTGGTCTTTTATGAATACATATGATCATAGTGTATTATTCACATATCATTCTTTTAATAAGAATTTAATCAAATGATTATACCACATACGTCCATATTACTTTAATCCATACATGGATTTATGGAATTTAATAGAATACATATCACGTGTTTGATGTGCATTCCTTTCTAGTACCTTTAGTCCTTCTGGGACTTTCATATAAATATCATTTTTACAAGGCGCATATCAAACATTTCTTTAACTGTCATACTAATTAAATATTAGAACGTGATCATATTTATGATAGGAGAATAAGTTTCTTATAGTCAATACCAGGTCTCTGCGAAAACCCTGGCAACTAGCCTCGCTTTATATCTTACAACTTCATTATTCTCATTACGCTTTCGGACAAACACACATTTATACTCAATTAGTTTCACATTTTAGGGAGTCAGTATAACAAGTCCAAATATCATGCATTTAAATAGCGAGTCTAGCTCGGCCTGAATTGTCTCTTTCTATGATGGTCAGTCATGTCTATGCTGACATTCATATTCATAGGTTCTGGATCCAAATTTTCTCTTGAGGTAGCAAGAGCTACTATTGAGGCAAATTCATCATCGACGATAAATTAATTTCTATCAAATGTTTCTCCTGTATTTACAAAATTAATTGAGATCTCATAATTTTCATTCAAATGATCATCAACTCCAAGAGCCATATTTGGAGGATTTAATTGTTCCATTATCTCAGTCTGTGTCTCATCATTGACGCAGCGTAAGCAAAAAGGTAAAGCCGTTTTAGAGTTTAAATTTTTTTGAATATTATTATCTGCCCTTAAACAGGCAAAGTAGAAGTTTAAATAGGGGCCCAGAAACCCTAGACACGGGTACAAATATGGAAACTGCCAAAAATGGCAGTTTCAGAATATTACACCATAAAAAACATAATGATTAAATAAGGAAAGCGCTACAGAACGCGCCTCAATCCGGGATTCATACCAAAAGTTATAAACAATTCAAAAAGTTTCCATAAATGGAAAAACGGCAAAAATAAGGGCCCAAATGAAGGAATTTGGCCGAAAAACGACGTAGCTCATCGCCAAAGAATCCGTTGCACCATTTTCCTTTAGATCAAGTACTTGCAAGGCCCAAAAATCACAGCAGCCCCAGGCCACTATTTCTTCTGTTTGGCCCGCTACTTGTCTAGACGGCCTAGGAACCCTTCTGCAAAGGCCTCCACGTCAATTGGCTATAACTCTTTGACTGAGATCTTCCTCTTCAAGAGGTTTCTTTTCAGGAGATTTTCTTAGTGACGCTGTTTTTCTTTTCCATTGATTTTTATCTTTTAGTTCCAATTTACTATCCAGGCTTCTGGCGTGTGTCAAGCTCGATTGATTTTCTATTTTCAATAGGAACTACAACCCTTACTAGGGTATTAGCAGTTGAAATATGAGACTTTGTCACTCTTTTAGCATCTATAAATACATCTGGCAGTTGAATTGCAATTTGTTACAATTATATTATTTTATGAACTTCTAATTCATTTTAACTTGTACAGGATCAAAGCTGATAAATGATTTTCCTTTTAGGAAATTTCTCGACATGATTTAGCACGAATATGTGCTTTTCTCTCCCCTTAATGTCGGAAAATGTGTCTTATCAAAATAAATTATGAGTTTCCTTTGTGGACCCATTTTGAGGTAATGCCATTAGTACATACATGGCACAACCAAAAACTGGCAGATGAGAAATATAAGGCTCACATCCATGTATAAGTTGTAAAGAAAGAGTATGTATTATATGCATAATGACATGTCATACCAAACTTTCAAGGTTTTATTATTGAACTATAAGTTTAATACTTGACCAAATTACTCATTTAGGGAGTCTATAGACTGAGTTGAGTTGTGTCTTCTATGTGGATTGTTTCTCTTCCAGAGTTCTCATTATTTACCAAAAATACCTCACTCTTGAGTTTTGACTTTTGGTTAAACTCAACAAGATGTTTCACCCACATCCATTATTCATGTGTTTATTTACAACATTCACTTCAGGGATTGTTGTTGTACTAGTGGGTCTAACTTGATGATTTCTCATTAGCAATTCATTGTTCATTACTTTTTTTTTAGCCACTAAAAGGCAAGTAATAAGTTCAAAATATTTTGTAAATTTTCGCTCTCTATACTGCTGCTACAGGAGCATGTTAGAGGCATAAAAACAATATATGTCTTCTATAACATATTATATTTTGTAACTTTATCACTGATAATGTTGTGCTAAATCTGCAAGTGTACAGATCGTGGGCAAGTAATAGTGTGTGAATAGAGTGTCGATCCCACAGGGAAAGTGTTGACAATTACCAAAAAAATATGATTACTCTATTATTTAGAAAATTAATTCAGTTGTGAATAAAAAGAAAATTAAAATAGATGTAAGAAAATTTAAAAAACAAATTCAATATATGATAAAGATCTAAGATTTAGATTTCATCAATTGATTACCTATGACTTTTCTATGTTCTCTAGATTGGTTTAATTTCATTGGAATTAATGATTAAATTTCTCTAAAATATATGATGTTCTCTCTCAAGATACAACACAAGTATTTATGTTAACCTTATGTCTACTCTCGTGATCACAAGCAATTAACACAAATCCATTAAGTTTTATGGAAATCCTTTAATTAATCACAAAGGAGTGTTCGTATCTCTAAGTAACACATTCCCTAGGTCTAATATCTTAATGAACTAATATTATGCTTCCACTCTCGCTACTTCACATAATATCTTTAAACATGC
>CATKHJ010075441.1:0-10100 GCA_949750685.1 Vernicia montana | reverse complement strand
TTTTCTTTGAGAAAATTTTGAGTGAGAGAAAGTTTTATTATTTTTAGGAAATAATTTTTAAAAGGGGGAGTGACAAAATAGTGAGAAAAATACTTGGGGTATTTTTGGAAAATACTGTGAGTGTTACTATTTTGGGTTTATCTCATTTTAATATTGTATTACCTCTAGATTTAATCTGGAGAAGTCTCTCTTGTACCTACTATTTGTAATAGTTGAAGTATTTAATTCGGAGTTTGTCCCGTGGACATAGCCCAAAATTAAGGGTGAATCACGTTAAATTGCTGGTGTTATTTTTGTTGATTATTATTATTCCGCAATTTGGTATCCGTGGTCCCAACACGGAGTTATGCAGGTCAGGTGGAGAAAGGTATGGGGGTGAAGGAGGATATCATGCTAAAAAGGAAGTTTGGTATAGTGTTGTTGGGTTGGAATCCTCCAGAGGCAACTTGGCTTAAGTTGAATACTGATGGATGCTCTAAAGGCAATCCTGGTTGCGCAAGAAAGGGGGGGGGGGGGGGGGGGGGTGTATTTCGAGATCAAGCAGGTGATTGGAAGTGGGGTTATATGGTTAATATAGGCCATTGTTCAGCTGCGGAAGCAGAGTTATGGGCTGTATTGAGTGGACTTATTATAGCTCAAGACAAAGGTGTTATGCAGTTTGTTATTGAGATTGACTCTCAGCTGGTGGTGAAATGGCTCTCAGCAGATGAAGAGTATGATGGTCATTGTTCTAATTTGATCCATGCATGCAAGAGTATCATAAAGCAGATTTCTGGAGTGCGCATTCTACAGACATATAGAGAGGGTAAATATGTGGCTGATTGGTTAGCTAACGAGGCATTGAAGAGGCAAAGAGAGGTATTTGTTCTTGAAGATCCACCTCTGGGTCTGCACAGGTTGTTGTAAGCGGATGTGCTTGGTGTGGCATGGCCTAGGATAATGTTGGTTTAGTGTGTGTTTCTTTGGGTTTTAACCCTCCACTGTAACCGGGAAAAAAAAATTAGTGTCTAAAAAATTTGGCCTCTCATTAAAATTTTTTTTAGCTCTATCACTAGTAATGGCAATTGGATTTCAATTGGAGTTGGTCTGCATGCAATTTCACATTTAGCCTGTGATTTCCTTCTCCTACTTCAAACAAGTGAAAATAAATTATCACTAATATAGTTAAACATAACATTAAGTAATTAGATACATAATGATCTTAAAAATAAAAAATAAAACACAAGTAGCAAGGCACAACATGTCTTCTCCAAATATTTATAGCAGAAATGAAAGTTTATAGTAACTGTTATTTTCCCATTAATTGAAAGGATGACGAGGCAAAGCTGTGTTGAAAATTGTATAGAGAAATGGTGAAATTTTGACCACACTTTTGATAAAAGAATATTTTATTTGCCCTATTTTTACATTTATTTGTGTTCCAATTTTCCAATTTTTGAAGTACAACATTTATTTTATTTTTTAATGCACACAATTTATCTAATTAATTATTTTGCATTTTTTTCAAAAACCTTCTTAACATTATTTGATTGATAATTAATTATATATATATATTTTTCATTTTATTGCTCATTGGGTGGTTTTTTAACCTTATAAGAATAAGCATGCTCATAGCTGAAATTGATTATGCATCTCAACTATAAGTTTTTCCCTTCTTTTTAATTGTCTTCTTCTATTTGGTTAATTATACTTGAGATGTGATGACAAGTGGTTTTGGTTTAGCTAAAATCAAGGCTATTAACTTCAAATTATAGATTTATTAATTAAATTGATAGAAAAAAAAAAAAGAAGAAGAAGGTTTATAATAATAATAATAAATATTAAACACCATCAATTCAAAGCCTAAAAAACAATTCACCAATCAGGTGTAATTTGATTAGTCTTTTTATTCCCTTTAAGAATGTAGGAAATTTCATATTCGAGTCTTTCAAATTATTAAAAATTATAAGAGATGTTAAAGGGGAGAGTTACCTCTATTGTGTAGCCTATAATATTATTTTGGTCTATTGAACCTCTCTAATAGAAAAAAAAAAAAAAAAAAAATCCCTTTAAAGTATCTCTCTACTTGGTAAGTCCATACACAATGATATGAAAGATTATTTTGTGTATACTTGCTACAAAGAAAATCATGGAATTTACATAATATTTGAAAAACACAATTGATGTGGGATATCAATTATGTATTGTTAATTTGTGATTTTCATTGACTTCTCAATTTATTAACAGGTAAGTAATTCAAAAGTTTATTTTTAATTTATATATTTAGCTCATGATTTCCTTCACTTGTGATTTCTTTTAAGTGAATTTGATATGCAATTATCATTTAAATTAAATACAATAATAAAAAATAATTGTAATTATGACATTGTTTTATTATAATTTGTACCAATTACTAAATAATATACTCTTTAGATTAATACTTTAATATGCTAACATTGAATTCTTATATGATTACTACAAAACCTGAATTAGTACTTATGTATATCTTTGTTCTCTTGCTATAATATTTACATTTATAGGTTTTTTTTTTTTAAATGCTTATGTTTATGTTTTTATTCCTTAAATTTGTATTTGCCTTTATCTTTTTTTTTTTCTAATTTAATTTTATAGCAGTATGTGAAAAATATTTTTGCTTTGTAAGGTGACGATATGGTTAGAGTAATCAATGAAAAATGTGATTTTATTGAGAAAATTATTTTTTTAGTGGTCGTTTTTTTTTAGAAGAAAATAAAAATTCATTAACTGATAAAATAGAACAATACAAAATCACATAACCTTACAATATTATAATTCTAAAAAAATGATATCAAAACAAATTAGGAATACTAATAATAATAACAATAATTATTATTGGTAAAAAGTAATAATCATAGCAACCTTATAATTTTTTTTTTTAAGTCGTCATTATTTTGAGAATGTGAATAAAGATATTATCGATATAGGAAAGTAAAAAAGTAATAGAAACTAACTATCCTCTAAAGAAAGTAATAAATTTTTTTTGATGTTCCATGATGTATGCAATTAATTATTAATCATTTTTTATTTGACTGTTCAAATTTGTATCTATATTTCTCTAAGTCATTTTTATTATTTTATATATGATCATTATTTGTAATTTTAAAATAATTTGTCGACGTTGTTTCAAAAAAAAAAATTTTGTGGACGTCTAAATAATAATTTTGATAAAAAAAAGTCTACTAATTTTAATATACAAATTCTAAAATTATCGTGGTCTCTCTTTTCTCTCTGAAAAATTTTCTTTCCTCTTGTCTTATGACAAGCTATTTCTCGTTCTTTTAATTATTATTGTCCCTCTCTTAGCCCTTCTAATCGTGTTTCATGGCTAGTTCCAGCAAGTCAATATCAAAACTTGATGATGCCTATGCTAGGATCACTTTTGATGATGAGGAAGGGGGTGGACTTGAAGTGGTGGATTCAGAGGAAGAGAATGGTAATTCTGTTGATCTTCGTTGGGCCCTTGTAGGTCATTTTCTTACAAAAAAAAAGCAATCAATGTGAACATGATGAAGAATGTTATGGCTTCAATATGGCGTCCAGTTCATGGAATGAGAGTTAAGGAACTCAAACCTACTCTCTATCTTTTTCAATTCTTTCATGAAAGGGACATTCTGAGCGTTATTAAAAAATGGTCCATGGTCCTTTGAGAATTATCCTTTACTTTGCAAATGGCTGGAAGGAGAACAGCCTACAAAAGTGTCTCTGCTTAATATTGACCTGCCCTGTGGTTTTATGTCGGAGACGGTGGCTAAACAAGTAGGGAACTATATTGGCTCCTTTGTAGAAAATGACCCAAACAATTTTGGTGGCACCTGGCGAAGTTATATGAGAATAAGAGTTATGTTTGATGTTCGTAAACCTCTCCCAATGAAGATGAAGATAAAGAAGAAAGGAGGTGAATGGGCCTGGATCACTTTTAAATATGAACGTCTTGGAACCTTTTGTTTCTACTGTGGGGTTCTTGGACACACGGATCAATTTTGTGAAAAATTGTATACCTCCAATGACAAATCTAGATTTTGCTTATGATAGTTGGCTCAGGGCGTCCAGCCGTCGAGGAAGTATTTCGATTGGTGCAAAATGGCTTTTAGATGGCCCCAATGATACCGTTTCCGGTAACGGCAAGGCGGACGATGATGGATCTATGCATGATATGGCAACTCCGAAATCTCAGGCATAGTTAGTGGTTCATGCGCCCAAAATTGATGCTGGCAGTTTAAGGAAGGGCATTGATAGGGCCTTGGATGATGGGATATGTGAGGATATGGCAGTTGACAACGGTTTTAAGGAGGTCAATGATAAGGAGTTGGGTGATTGCACTGAATTAGGAAACAATGATGGTCTAATAATTGTAGATAGTAAAAGAAGACGTAAGGTGGCAGAAATTGAGATTGTTGACTCGAGTGACTGTGGTCTCACCACTTCAGATGGTCCAAAAAATGCATTATTGGCCGGCTCTAGTATCCAGGCCTACCAAGCCCAATGAGCACCTTAAGTTGGAATTGTCGAGGGTTGGGCAACTCTCGGACAGTTCAAGAATTATTGGACCTCGTGTCCATAAAGAAGCCCTATTTCATTTTTCTTATGAAAGTTAAAGTAGGTAGACATAAGGTGGAAGCTATTAAAGCAAAACTTGGGTATGACGGTATTTTTTATGTTGATCCTGTGAGCCTTAGTGATGGCTTGTTTTGGAAAGAAACACATATGGCCCATCTAATTAGTTTTTCTAAGACCCATATTGACGTGTTAGTTAATATTTCGGGTATGCAATGCTGGAGGCTCACTTATTATTATGGTTTCCCTGAAAGGCAAATGAGGCAAGAGTCTTGGGACCCTATCAGACGGTTAAAGCTTCATTCTCTAGAGCCTTGGTTCCTTATAAGAGACTTCAATGACATTTGTAGCCAAAATGAAAAGAAAGGCATATTGCCTAATCCTCAATATCTCATTCGTGGCTTTAATCAAGCTATAGAAGATTGTAGTCTTCACGATTTGGGTTTGGTTTAGCATGATTTTACCTAGGAGAAGAGCAGAGGCACTGAGCTTTAGGTAAAAGAACATTTAGACAGAGTTTTAGTTGATCTTAATTGGTGTTCGATTTTTAACAATACATTCATGATGTGTCGAATCACACCACGATAGGGGTTTTCCCTTGCCTCTGTCACCCTAAGAAGGCCTGTCCCCCCAGCGGCTCATGAGGTTTCCACTGATAGCACTTCTGGGGAACCTGTTCCGATTCCAGATCAGGGGGGCGACAATCCTGGCGATGCCCCGGGTGCGACGCTCTTAGACCCAGAATTTCGCATATCAGAGGACATCTTTTACTATCTCCCTGACGGCTCTATGAGGTTGTGGTCGCTACCTACTGTTGTTCGCCCGGGCATACGACCCATTCCTGATGATGTTGAGGTATGTTCTCTACTCACCCATCCTTCGGAAAAGATCCTTAGGTGGGAGTTTCCTTATATTCTATTGTGTTTTGAGAAAGGATCCCAAACATTTGATGTTTGCCTCTCTTGTGTGCAGATACCCAGGGAGTTTACCCAGAGCACTTATCTCATTGCCCGCAGGATGGAGAATGTCATCTCCGACATGCTCACTCGTACTCATATCTCAGAGTCGCAAGAGCCAAGTGATGAGGCTGCCCCTCGGAGACGACGAAAGGGGAGGCGATGATTGCTGCTCACTGATGCCGATTTTGACTTCTAGTTGTTGTTTTCATTTTTTTTTCTCTATTTTACTCCCCTGATGGGAGATAGTACTTATTTCGGATGACTGTATCTTTGATGCCCCTAGTGGGTGGTAGTACTGTTTGGATGACTGTATCTGTATGGCCCCTGGCGGGCAGCAGCATATGACTATGTCTGTTATCAGCTTCTTTTTTTTTTCTTTTTCTACTCCCCTGGCGGGAGACAGTGCTCTTACGGATGACTGTACTGCTATGATTATGCATTGATGTATGCACTCTTATGTTATGTGTTTTGATAATGCCAATGATGTATGTTTGTGTATGCATGATTTATTATGCGACTCTTTCAATGTTTTGCTCTACCGTGCATGTTTATGCATCGTGAATGCATGTACTGCAAAATCATATGTCATGTATGCAATTTTGCGCAAAGGATGCATGACCTAAGACGTGACTTTCGCTGAATTGCAGCTCCAATTCATTGCTTTTGCTTGTCCATAGTCTCCCTCTTTTTTTGAGTTTTCTGTCCCAATGAGGGAAGAAAACATATTAAATTGGTTTTGTGGGGTCTATAGACAGGTTGCGGGACTTCAAAAGGTGGCGAAGATTGGAGGGGGACGTAAAAGAGGGGTAGCCGCCGGACTAGCTGGCAGCACCGCCGGGTATCTGGGCGGCGCTGCCAGGTGGTTTGGCGACAGCCGCCGGATGGCTCGGCAGTGCCGCCAAAGAGCCCGACGGCAGAGCCGTTTCTCTAGTTCTTTTTGTACATTCTAATATTGACACTTCTTGGGTCTATAAATTGGCACCCATTCCGAGGCAGATCTCACTTTTTCTTGATTTTTATGCTAAAACTCTGCCCGTTTCTCAAATTTTCTATCAGTTTTCATTCTCATATTACTTTTCCACTTATTTTCTTTCGACTTTCACATTCATGGAGCGATATTTCAATCACAATATGCATGTATGGACCAAGAGACTCGAGAAGGTAGAGAGAATCAATTTAGGTAGATATGGCATTGCAGCGATGGTGACACTGCAAGGAGTTCGAGTTGACTGAGATTTTCTGAGAGCCTGTTTTAGGTTCTAGGATCCGGTGGCTCATGTTTTTCGCTTTGGTGTGGCCACGGAGGAGCTTTGACCCACGTTTGAGGAGTTCAGCGCCATACTTGGTTATGATCCCGAAGAAGTCCTGGTGGTGCCTGAGTTCAGAGTGGGTCATTTTCGAATTTTCCAAGAGTTCCTAGATCTGCCTGAGGATGCTGCGAGTCAGATGGTTATCGATGGCCAGGTGGACCTAACTGCAATGATTGCAAAGTTTCAGGATATCGGTGACTCTGGGGACATGAGGAGACAGAGACTCAAGATGAGAGCCCTGATTTTCTGTTTGGCTGTAGGGTATCTATTCCCCGATTTTGTTGGATGGGGTGACGCCAAAGTGACTGGCCTAGTTCTCCAAATGGAGAAGGGTCATTCTGTGGCTAGGGCAGTGTTGGCTGAGACCTTATTGAGTTTGGACTGCTGTTTTCAGGGTCTGGAGAGATGGACTGTTTCTCCAGTTATTCTTCAGGTGAGGGAAAAAGTATGTTTGGTCTTACCCTTCCTATCATTGGTACTTTATGGATGTCTGATTTTGAAATTTTTGGGTTCTTTTGCAGGTCTGGCTCATGGATCATCTCAGAGTGGTGGCTGCCCCGACGAGGAGTCCTTACACGGCTTCTCAGTACCGCATGAGACCTATCCAGGTTCGCCGAGGCTCGGTTAGGGAGTGGATGGGGTGGTTGTTGGAGGTTTTTCCCGAGGACATACTTTGGTATTGTCAGTGATATGGCATCAGATCCTTCATAACCATGAGTCACGGGTATCGGGTAGTCTACTTGCTGGGTCTAAGTTGGACGACGTTTTACCAGGGGACGAGGGTTCTGAGACAGATGGGTTAGACTCAGGATGTGCCCCCAATCGTACCTTTCTTGAAGTCTGCACAGATTACAACTCCTATCGCCAAGGCTATCAGGGGTGGCTGGATGAGGAGTTATCATGCGGTACGCCCAGAGATCGATTTTGGGACTACAGAGAGATACAGTGGTTGGTTAGCTGGGGTTATTTAGCCAGTCGAGAGAGAGCACCGGGCTGCATTACTGAGGGAGATAGAGGGTGACACCATAGAGGAGGAGGAGACCACTAGGGGTGCAGCTGGTGATGAGGCTGCCGGACAGACAGGGGGAGTGACTCGACCTTTAGAGGAGACCGGATGGGCTACAAGGAGTCCGACACTACAGGCTACATCGGTTATTCAAATTGCAGTGGCGGTGACAGAGGAGACAGTGAGTGCAGTGAGGAGGGAGGGGGACACTACAGTCATGGTGCAGATGAGGGTTACTACTGCTAGAGTGGAGAGGAGGACTGTTGTTTCTTGTGTTTCGAGGACGACTCCTGCTGCTGCAGCAAGGACTGGTTCCTGAGCTGCTACTACACAGAGAGGGATTTCAGGGAGCAATTATGGAGCTGTTGGGACTCAAATCAAGCTTTTTGGGACAATTGTGGGGGTCAGATCAGGTTCTGCCAATGCTCCACCTACTACAGCTAAGGGGGCTACTGAGACCTTGAGGACAGACGTGACTCCAGAGGAGATTTATGAGATTGTGAGGGTTCAGAATCGAATGACAGCATATGGGATGTGCACCTTCGGAGGAGGAGGATAGTTTAGACACGATACTGATATATGCTTTGATTTAGTAGCTGTTTAGAACTTTTGTTGCAGGTCTTCTATTTTGTTCATGCCTGCAAGCTGATATGACTACACAATACAGGATAAGCTATAGATGACATAGGAAAGGCTATCCTTTTTATGATGATGGATTGTATCTTGTAAAATATGATCATCAATATATGAGACATCTTTTATTCTGCTCTAATTTTTGCCTAAGCCGGGTTGCCTACGTATCCCTTACATCATTTTCTATCCTTTTCTTTTAGGGAAAATCAAGTCCATGTAGTTCTGATTATAGATACATTTGAAAATAAAGAAACTAAATGCATACATCAATTTCAGACAAAGTATCTCTTCAGCTGATCCAGGTTGCAAGGGTGGGAGAATTTGTTTCTATCCACATCCATGAGGATAGCGCCTCCGTCGGATAAGATCTTCTTGAGTATGTACGGTCCAGCCCAATTTGGTCTGAACTTTCCTCTTGGATCATGTACAAGAGCTCGAATTTCTTTCAGGACCAGGTTTCCCTCTTGCAAACCCCTGTCTTTCACCTTCTTGTTGAAGTGTCTGGCAAGCTTTTGCTGATAACCCTGAATCCTATACATTGCATCCATTCTCTTTTCATCGATGGCATTTAACTGGTTATGATAGCCCTTAATCCATTTTGCTTCGCTTAGTTGGCTTTCTCTCATCACCTTAGCGGAGCGGATTTACATTTCAATGGGGAGGACAGCCTCCATCCCGTAAACCAAGGCATATGGGGTTACCCCTGTAGGAGTGCGGACTGTAGTTTTGTACCCCCATAAATCTGCAGGTAGATGCCCATACCAGTCTCTGTGCTTCACAATGGTTTTTTGCAGAATGGTCTTGATGGTCTTGTTGGCAGCCTCAACTGCCCCATTAGTTTGTGGCCAGTAGGGAGAGGAGCGGTGATGCTGGATTTCTTCTTTTTGGAGTAGTCGGACTACTTCTTTCTGAAAGTGGAAGCCATTATCAGTGATTATCTCGAAAGGGGTTCCGAATCGATAAAGGATATTGGTCTGGATGAAATGGGCCACCTTCTTAGAGTTCAAAACGTGATATGGCGCCGCTTCAATCCATTTTGAAAAGTAGTCCACAGCTACCATAATGTATTCATGACCACTGGAGGACTTCGGGGAGATTCTTCCGATGACATCTATGCCCCAAGTGGTGAAAGGCCATAGTGTCGTGATGGGATTCAATGGCACAGGTGGCCGATGCTGTAGCTTGGCAAAGATTTGACACTTATGACATTTCTGCACATACTTCGCATAATCCTCATTCATGGTCAGCCAGAAGTAACCCAAAGTCATGATTTTCTGAGCCAAAGCAATGTCGTTCATGTGCGGGCCTTCTTCCCCGCGGTGGACCCATTTCATAATATGTTGAGCTTTTTCTTCAGTCACACATCTCAGGTGGATGTTGTCCCATGCCCTCTTGTATAACACATCTCCGTTGGGTATAAAGTTAGCAGCTAACTGCCTCAGGTCCTCCGATCTTTTTTGGAGGTTCCCTCTGGGTACTTGCCATTCTGAATATAGTTGAATATATCTCAAAACCAAGGTTTGACATCGGCTAACTAGAGATTCATGCACATAGCGTAATACCCAGGCTGCCTCTTTAGTTCAATGACAATTGGTCGGTGTATTTCATTGTCACTCACAT
>CATKHJ010075440.1:0-28933 GCA_949750685.1 Vernicia montana | reverse complement strand
AAAAGGAATAAAAGAAAAGGGAACATGCAAAGCAAAAGGGAGAATAAAACAATAAATGCAATATAAAAGAAAACTAAGCTAAAAAGAAAACAAAAGCAAACAAAACAACAAAGAAAGCAACACAAAATTCAAAATAAATAAATAAATAAAAGAAAAAGGACAGAAAATAAATACCTTTTGAAGACGAGGCTTGGGGACGTATAGACGGAGCGGACGACCGGATCGTAATTCCACCTTGACTCGACTTGGCGGAACCACAGCCTTCGAACGGCTACTAGGACGGCGCTTGACCACCCAAAAAGAGAAACTTTAAACTAGAAAGGCAGCTCTTTCGAACCAAACCTTAGAAAACTATTTGCTTTTAATCAATTAGCTTTGATTTAGCAAATGGTGTGTGTTTAAGTGAGTTGGGAAGGGGGGTTTATATAGGTAGAAGGGCTGGGGAAGGTTTTCACATTTTCTAATGTGGAAAAACTGACCTGAAGTGCAAAAACCGTACACGACCCTTCTGAAACCGTACACAGGAGATTTCAGACCGCACAGGAGCAAGGCATAACCGCACAGCAAAAGGGGTGACCGCATAGGGCCCAAAATGGACTGTACAGAGGCTGTGCGGAACCGCACAGGCCTTGTGCAGTTCTTGAGATGCCCTGTGCGGTCACCCAGGCCGAACCAAAGGTAAATCCTCTGATTTCTCGATTCTTTCATGCCCGTTTCAACTTCTGAGACTTATTTGCATGTCCGAGAGTTTAGACAATGTAAAATTCAGGGTTCACAGTTGCCCCCTTATCAGAATTGGCCGGTTTGGTGGGTGATTCTGATAAATGTGAACTTGGGGATATCTCGGATGAGTTTGGTAAACAAGATGACTCCAATTTGTTTTGGGAGGTCCAGTTTGATGCTCGGTCAGTTTTGAAGCATTTCTGAATTGATTTATATGGTTTTTCATTTTTCAAGGTATTTTTGATTTTTTGATATTTCTGTCATAACAGAGGCATCCCAATTCTGATCTGGGTAAATGAGATCTCTAAATGAAAGAGAAAAATATTGTGAACACACTGGAACTGACGGTGCTGAATTCTTACTTAAAATGGATCTGAAATCACGTCCCGAGTGATCTGGCAGTGGAAGTACTATGCAAGTAGACCCCCCTATATAAAGGAGTAACCACCTCTCATTTTTTCACTTTTCATCATTTGTTAGATTTTCACTCTCTCTTTAAAACTCATATTCTCTAACTTCTCTCTAGAATTCTCTTTTCTCTCAACTCTTTTCAAAATTCCTTTTGGCTTCCTCTAGCGGCCGACACACCCGGAGTTACCAGGCCCCCTGGGAGAATACCCACCCATCAGATCTACTTCAAGAGCCCGAGACTCATGTTGCTCGCACCTACGCTATGGAGGTATTTATGCTTCTTACTCTTTTTCTTTCTTGTCATACATGTTAGCTTTGCACAAAAAAAAAATGTATACAGTATACAATTTAGGCAAAGTAGCTCAACTAATTTTGAATTTTTTTTTTTTTGCAAAATAATAATTAAATAATAAAGGGAGTTAGCTATAGAGCTAGAGGAGGTTAGTCAAACCTGTCGGTTGTGGCTGCCTTTCTAGAGAAACGTTCGCAGGTTAGGGAGCTGATTGAGCCTTCTGGGTTGCTCGGCTTCCTATCATTGGAGTATACTCATGAGAGTAACCTCCTACTGCTGAGAGCTTTAGCAGAGAGGTGGTGGGATACCACTGATACCTTTTATTTTCCGTGCGGGAAAATGACTGTGACTCCTTTGGATCTGACCATGCTGATGGGATTGCATTTTCGTTGACGACCTCTGGAGTTCTATTTCGATTGGCATGATTTATCATATAAGCGATTGACAGATCTGTTAGGCCTGCTTCCGCTGTGTGGCCATGTTCATCTCTCTCGGGTATGGCTTCAGGAGAGAATTGAGATTATGACTCTCGATGTGGGTGCCTTTACTGATGAGCAGGCGGCTCGCATCATCATGCTGATGATTCTGGGATGTTCATTCTGCCACACTATGAGGGATACTATTGACCTGAGTGTCCTCCGCTCACTAGAAGATTTGACTGTGATTGGGGAGTATGACTGGGGAGGATCTGTTCTTTGTGTGATGTACAGGGAGATGTTTGATTTCTCCCGGGGAATATTTGCTGGCTTGGGCGAGACCCATATTATCTGGGAGGTATGTCTGATTTCTTTGTTTTTGTTTCACACACTTGCCCCCTGTTTGCTAACTATCTGCTGTCTGATTTGCAGTACTGGGCTTATGAGTATTTCTCTCACTTATCTCCACCTTTGAGAGATACTTCTGCGGATTGCTTCCCTTGTGGCTACGCCTGGAGGTCAGGGAACAGAGGTCGCCATGAGCGGCATAACTTTCATGGGATCAGGGCGTTCTTCTCACATCTTTGAGTATCATAGGTACTGACTACTTTGTACCATCGTAAACACATCTTTTACTGCTTCTTATAACTTGCTTTTGGCTTGTGTAGGTCCGATGGGTGCCTTTCGGATCTAGGATGATGCATCTGTCAAAGAGGACATAGTCTAGCTTGACTTTATCTTCCTTGCATCTGCTGTTATGGTTTCGGGCTGACCGGATGTTTTACCTCGGAGAGAGGGTCCGAGCCTAGCTTACTGGAGAGAGGGTTGTTCCTACTGACCCTCCTATTGAGATGCGATATGGGCTTCGCATTCGGGATCAGGACATTTTATGAGCGGGCCTTCCGATAGAGCCTCTTCTGGACTGTGAGGCTGATTATGATACTTTTTTCCGGAGTAGGCTAATGCCATGTGTACCTTTTCTGGAGAGGCGTGCCCGACCTATGTCGACAACTGGTTTTGTTTGTACTTCACGAGGTGAGAGAGGTGCAGGTGCAGGTGCAAGCCCGAGTTCCAGTTTTGGACCTAGTATAGCTTTTCCACAGTATCTTTGGGCTGCTGAGGACTTAGATTATGTCTCCCGAGATTAGGGCATGGTCAGATACGCTATTCCTGATGCTGTGCCATCAGGGTGCCCTCCATTCCCAAATGATGTTGCTGAGGTAAGTAGCTTATGTTTGATTTCTGAAAAAACCCATATAGCTTTAATCTGATCTGTTTCTGTTATGTTTTTTATAGTTTCCCCTGGATTGGGCCTGTCATTCTCATGAAATGGTCGGTCAGCTGAGGTTAGCATTATCAACCTCTCTTACTCTTCGAGGTTTGCATGATTATGATGATGGATCTCCATCATAGAGGAGAAGGCAGAGAAGCGACAAACATTAGCTTTGATTTTACCTTTTATGCACCATATATGCTAGGATTATGTATGTATGCATGTATACATGTACCAGAACATGATGTATTTTGAACTACCCATATGATATGATCATGCTATAGAATGATATATGTGCCTTTTGGGTTTTATGTATGATTATGAATGCAGAAATGTACGTCTTGGCTACTTTTCTCTCTCCTTGCTCTCATTTTTTCTTCTTTTTTCATCCTTATTCTTTCGAAAACAGTACGACAAATCAAATTGAGGGAAGCGGGACTGTGTTTGGGCAGTGGGAACCGCACATGGCCTGTGCGAAACTGCACAGGCTTTATGCGAAACCGCACAGAATACATGCGGAACCGCACACCATGTGTGTGATTGTGAAATATTGACCACACAGAGCTTGTGCGGAACCGCACAAGCCTTGTACGGTTAGTGCAGCGAGAAACCATTCTTTCAGCCTTTTTTACCTATAAATAGGGTCTTTTAGAGCTTCTAAACCCATTCTAGCTTCTCCTACTCTTCAGGTACTGTTTCTTATTGCTCTTTTCTTGCTTTTCTTTCTTATTTTTTTGTTTTTTGTTTTTTTGCTTTTCTCTTTTTCTTTTCTTCTCTCTCTCTCTCTCTCTCTCTTTTTTTTAATCATGGAGCCTTTCTTTAGCCACTTTATGCATTTATGGACCAAAAACCTTGAACAAGTGGAGCTCATTAATTTGGGAAGATTTGGAATCAGTGCCATGCCAATCCTAAGGGGTGTAAAAATTGACTGAGATTTTCTGAGAGTTTGCATGAGGTTTTGGAATCCTGATGTCCATGTGTTCAGGTTTGGGGATGGCATGGAGGAGATGTGCCCTACTTTTGAGGAGTTTAGTGTACTCTTAGGATTTGATCCTGAAGCAAATCTGATTGTCCCGGTTGAAAATGTAGGTTATTTCAATTCCTTCATGAGGCTTTTGGGATTGGATGTGGCAACTGCTAGCCCTATGGTCAAGGGGGATTGGGTAGATTTGACTGTTGTGATTGCTGAGTTCCATGATCCCCAAGATTTTGAAGAGGATGAATGGCCAAATCGCCGGATGAGAGCTTTGTCTTTCTGCTTGACTTCAGGCTTCCTTTTCATAGGCCCTGCGGGTTGGGGAGATGTTAGGGTGACAGAATTGGTGCGTCAAATGGAAGATGGATACTTGATTGCTACCATTGTCTTAGCTAAGACCATTCTAAGCTTGGATCGAGCATATAGAAGCAATGGGCCTTAATCTATGAGCCCAATCATTCTGTAGGTATGTTCTTACATTCTCTTTTTTCCTTCTACACCTTTCTTCTTCTTTTCTTTTGCTTATATTACCCTTTCCAAAACAGATATGGCTCAGGGACCACTAAGAATTGTCTCTCCCCCTACTCGATGAGACTATTCAATCTCTTAGTACAGGACCCGCAGAATAGTCATCAAGTTTAATTCTGAAAGGGAGTGGATCTTATGGCTTTTTGAGTTAGGTCTAGAGGAACTACTATGGCTGTGTCTTTGGTACAAGATCAGGAGATTCATGACTATGAGCTTTGGCTACAAAATGGTGTATCTGCTTAGGCTGTACATGGTGACCTTTTACCAAGGGACCAAAATAATGCGACAGATAGGCCATGCACAAGGAGTGTCCCCAGATGGTGCCCTCTTCAATTCTACTATGATTATTCCCACTGTGGCTAGGGCTGTCATGAATGGTTGGCTTCGCGGGTTTCACACTGTTCTTCCATCTCACAACTTTGACAGGTCGGAGGACTATAATTCATGGTGGATTACAATGACTTGGCCAGCAGAGAAGGTAAAAAGGGTAGCCTTACTGTATGAGATTGAGGATAGAGGTACCATAGAGGAGGCTGATCCAAAAGGGAAGAGAAAAATGATCTAGAGTCTTTTTAAGATTTTAGATTCTAGAACTTTAAGGCTTTAGACATAACCATGGACAAATTTCATTGTTGATCTTGTGTTTAGATGGATTTTTATTCTTTAAATGAAATTTGAATAATACGTTATTTTATTTGCTCTTATTTTTTCCTAAGCCGCTCTTTCGGGTTTTCAACTTAGCGAGCTCTTTTCTTTATTTTTATTTTTATTTCATTTTTTTTCTTTAAATGCAAGCAGAAAACCAAATAATAGAGACAAAAATGATAATTTTATTAAGATTTGGACCGTACCCACAGCGTGTTGCCTACGTATCTCCTTACACACATTCAATTTTGACTGATCAACATATATTTTGGAGAATCAGGTCCACGTAGTTCTATTTACATGATGCATGAAAATTACATTCAAAACAAATATTCAAATGAAATAGCACTTCAGTTGATCCAAGTTGCATGGACTCGCAAACTCTATTCCATCTAGATCCATAAGAATGGCTGCTCTACCTAACAAGATTTTCTTAAGTATGTAAGGTCCAGCCCAATTCGGTCTGAATTTTCCTCTAGGGTCGTGCACTGGGGCTCTAATTTCTTTCAAAAATAGATTCCCTTTTTCTAAGCCTACCACACTTGTCTGTGTCATGACCAGCCATTTGATGGAAGCGATAGTAAGCATTGGCATTAAAATTCTAAGGTAGAGGATCAAGCAATGGCCTCAGATCCAGAGATTGTAGAATGTTCTTCTTCATCATCCTTTTTAAGACTGTAGATAGAGGTTGGTTGAACTGAGAAAATTTTCTTGGAGCCTTGACCATATTCACATCAGTTGTCTTTACATTACTGCCTGAAGCTTGATACCCAGACTACTGATTCCTTGGCCTAAAACCATATGTCTTGGACACCTCTTCTAACTATAATCCCAGATCATACAGATCCTCAAAAGTTTTCAAAGGCACTACGAACAGCTTGTTGTACAAAGCAGGTAAGGATCCTTTCACTATAAGGCGAACTTGTTCTTTCTCAACTAGCGTATTAGACATCTTCGCAACCTTTTCCCTCCACCTTATAATGTAATTAGAGAAAGTCTCTTCGGACTTCTGCCTATTAGTCTCTAAATCCTTAAGGGTCACCTCAAGCAAAGAGTTATAGCCATATTAGTCTATAAAGCTCTTGGACAACAAGTTTCAATTCTCTTGCTTGCTTTTGTCTAGGTTATAATACCATTTAACTGTAACATCATCTAAAAAATTCAAAAAAAGCTACAGGATTTATTTCTCAATAACACCAGTCATGCTCATCAAAGTGGCATACATTTTTAAGTGAATATTTAGATCACCTGTTCCCTTAAACTTGGTCATGTTTGGAACTTTAAATCAGTTGGGCAGCTTGTTAGCCCCGTCTATAGTCAAAGCACTTAAAGTTTCAATCTTGTTAAAACATTTACCCTTCAGCAGTTTTTCAATGCAGTTCAGTTGACTCTTCAACTCCTCATTCTCTTTTGAGGTCTTATTTTGTTTATTCTGGAGATGTTCATCTATATTAGGAAACACATCTCTAGTATTCCGATTCCTATCACCCTAATTCTGAGCATCAGTAGGTTTTTCATTATTAGTAGCAGCACCAACCCCAGCAACATTGGGCTGATTTCCATGATTAACAGATGAAGGGACATGCTCGTTTAAAACCTAAGTGATCTGCTCATGATCATAGGTTCCAAGTCGGCCTGTAAGACTCGTCGGATAGTGGCTTCCATTTCTTTTGCCATTCCAACTGTGTTTTCGATTTCAACTGGTAGAGGAGTGTAAATTTGGTCTTCTATTTATGTGTTTGACTGTTCTGGGGTACCAAGCAGAGTATCTTCCATAGCCAATAGACTCCTGACTTGCAACTGATTTTAGTCTTGATGGAGTATGATGTACTAGTCTGCCTCAAGGTCGCTTCTAAGAAGCACTGCCCTTTTCTTTGTTGGAGCTATGAATGCGGAACAACAGGAATTAGGCCAAGTTTCATGATGCATGGGATACATGACATGTTATGATGCATGATGTATGAAATGTCTAATGTATAGTTAGTTCATATCATACATGTTCCTTATGATCCTGCTGCTTCTTTGCTTCAAGTTGTCAGATCAAATCATTTCCTTTCCTTTCCAAGTTTGACTCTCATAGCTCTAACTTTTTCCTAAAGAACTTCAGGATAGTTCTTTAGCAAGGTTAATTTTTTGTTTTTCTTTTCTTTGCTCTAACTTTTGCCTAAGCCGCCCTTTCGAGTTTTCGTCTTAACGAGCTTTCTCTTTTTTTGGATTTTTTACTTTTTGATCTTTCTTTTCTAACTTATATTGAGAGGAAATAAGAGACATAATGATTGAATGAAAAAAAGAAACTCTTATTTTATTCAAACTTGGAAAGAGAGAATCTTTCTCTTATTACAATGCACTAGAAAGGAAATATTGAAAAAAAATCACGAGTCAAAACATAACTCATATCCACAATATAAACAAGTGGACCCGTTCCATGTCCCCATATGATCATTATGTGGACAACCTATGATCTACAAAGCCTTCTTGTTCCGAGCTTCATCTAACATTCCAATGTAAACTAGATTATGGGATTCTCCAATAGTGAAAGTTTGGCCTGATATGATATGACCTCTTTCATTCACATGTTTTGCCTTATAACCACGGAACTTGTATCCTATCCAAGAATCATTGTTTCTTACCCATTCAGGTATGTGTCATGGATTCAATCTTTGTTTTAACAAATTTCTAGTAAAGGTTAACTTTGAAGTCAAAATCAAATCCTTTGCTTTTCCTATCAGATTTCTGGATCCTTTCAAAAACCATAAATCACAGGCCTTTCCTTAGTGTCAATTTGAGTCATTTCTTCATGAGTTCTCTTGCCATTGGGTGATGCCATGTCTGATTCAAAAAAAAATCTATCTTTAGATGGCTACAAAACAAAAGGTTAACAAGATGTCATGATGACTAAACCTATATGATGCATGAATTGTTACATGAAGCTAAGCAATCACAGCGCAAGTAATAGTAAACTTTCCAACCTTATTCCTCCCACACACGATTGGTCTTTGACACCTTTCCTAGGATTTTGTTCTGGCTTAAATGATCCATCAGGGGGACCACAAGCTCGTGTCATGCATAACTCTAAAATTTAAATAGGTGGAGCACAAATCAATCTATGGCCCAAGCCTATTGGGTTTTCCACTTCTGAATCCAGCAAGGATATTGGGCTTGGGCTCATATATGCATAAAACACGTTTGGAAAAAAACCTAAGGGAGATATCAAAGTCATTACATGGGTTTAATCTATGGCTTACGGCTGCAGCTCCTATAAGTAAGAAAAGGGCTTATACTTCCCAAAAAGGTACTTTGATATACTTGCCCAAGTCTTTTTATACTCAAAGGTATAGGCTTGTGAATGGTAATGTTGATTGGGGATCCCAGAGGTTGAGTGGAGTAAAGGAATCCCTTCCTCAACATTACTGAGGGTTCTAGGCTCCCATTCCCATCCAAGGGGTGCTTGTGTGATAAGTGTCGTGATGCAAGCCAAACTAGCCTAAATCAAATTTGCATTAAAAAGACCAAAGTCAGAATCAACTTCTTAAATCCCCAGTGGAGTCGCCACTGTCGCGACCATATTTCTGGCCCTGGGTGGATGGACTCCGCACTGCTTTCCAATAGAACATTGGGGGATGGACGCAATGGGCCGGAACCTAAGACGGAGAACAGGAGTCACCACCTAGTTTTAAAAAAACTAGGAAAAAGGGTGACTAGATTCCTTTCTTATTACCTAACCACCCAAATAAGAGATTATGGGTAAAGAAGTTAGGTACGATCCTGAAAGGTGTTAGGCACCCAGGTTGCCCAGCTGTAAGGTTGGCTTCCACTGATTAGTCTCGTTAATGCATGCATTCATTAGGCTTTTTGGACATTTTATTTATATGACAAATATATCACAACATCGATCACTCCATTACATATGGTGCGTTATTTAACATTTCAACATGCCTTCAACCAATTTATGGATTGCCTCAATGTTACCAATTTGTCATGCCTTTGCCTTTTTGGTGGGTTACTAACATGCCACATGCCCCCTAGCTTATTTGCTCCTAAGCATACCTTGTTTCTACCAATTTTTTTCAACAATTCATCATGCTTGTATGAAACACGTTGAATACAAAATAAAGCACATCAATGGCAACCGAAACATGCATGAACTAATTATTTAATCAAGTTATTTATCCTAAATTCAACATGCAGTTCTAGGTGGTCAAGGTTCATTTTAAGTTAAATTACATACATAAAATTCATTCAATTACCTTGTGGCATACCTGTGATCATACATGAAAGACCCTAAGTCTAATTAAATTAAATTAAAAAGGAAGGGAAATTAAATAGCGACTTTATTACATCCCATAAAAAATAATTAAAAATAAAATAAAACCTAACTAAAGGGCCTAATCTGAAGGACCTAGGACTTCCCTAGAACCCCTGGAAACCCAAAAAAAATACAAGAAAAATAAAACAAAAATCTAGAAAGCCCGATCTATTGGAACAAAGCTAGGGGTGCATGGGGGGCCATGCTCCTGCCTTCATCTAGGAAAACCCCCAAATTCTTCAATTCTATTTCTATTGATTCTCTGGTTGGTTCCCAAATCATCCAGTGGTCTCCAAACACCATAACATATGTGAAAACACCAAAAACTACCACAAAACTTATCAAAATGATTAGATCAAATCAAAACAGAAACGGAAAAGGCATGAACACGAAGAATAGGAAAAAGGGGGGGGGGGGGGGGGGGCGCATAGGGGTACTGTGCACCCTTAATATTTGAAAAATAGAAAAGGAAACAAAACATGAACAATGCATGCATGAGGGACGCATGAGAGCTCATGCGCCCCTTGCTTGGGCGTATGGGGGGCCACGTGCCCCTCACCTTTTTGGCAACTAGGAGCTGATCCTTCTTTCAGGCAATTCTAGACATTTTTACGATGCAAATGCATGAAATACATACATATGAGACGATATGGCACATATATGAATGCAAATAAATCAATAAATCAAATAAAAACAAAATCAAACCAAAGATTCATAATAAGGGCCTTTATCTTTGGATGATCAAAAACTAGTTTGATAATCCTCAAAGGTAGAAACATGAAATAGATCAATCATATACATGATTCTAACATCCTAAAATCAATAATATACGGATATGAAATGATGTGCCAAATGAACAATTAAAAGGAAATTAACTCAAAATAATAATAAAAAAACATATAATCTCCCCCATCGATTTCCCTACCTCTCAGCATTACCAAACCATTGAAGGTCTGAAAGCAATGGGGATCCTAGGGAATTAGGGGATTCAGCCCTCAAGCACAAAATCCATACAAGTTCGTACCTTGAAAGTTGTTCTTCTCAAATTGATTCCCTAAATTCTAAGGTTGGTGTTTGGTTTATAGTTATTGTTCTTGTTTGCAGGTTTCAGATGCTCCAGAGAATGTTAGAGAGTTCAGAGAGTTTCCTTTTTTAAAATAATGATTGGCCCCCATTAAAATGATTTTATCTTTTGTTTTTATATTTTCCCAAAATTTTCTTTTAATTCTTTTTCTTAAAAATCCTTTAAAATCCTTTTTAAATTTAGAAAATTATTTAGAATGGATCCCCTATCCTTAATTTGTTGGGATTGGAGATAGGGTTCTGTTAAAAATTTAAAATTCAAAAGAATTTTTAAAAGGGTGCTGCCAGAGGTATCAAGGGCATATGGAGGGACCAAAATGTAATTTTTTGAATCTTTAGGGATCAAAATGTACTTTTTTAAAATTCCTAAAATCAAAATTTTTATACAATTAAACACAAAATCATATGAATTTTAAGAATTCATGAGAAAATTTTAAATTAAAACTCAAAAATCCTTCTAAACGAGCCAAAACCTAAGATCAGAGAATCAATTCCAAAAATAACCACTCGATTCCTCATCATCAAGTTTTAAGGTCGAAAATTAAGCGTTCACAAAAGGAGCTATTACCCAAGTCGTATATGCACTTACGATTAGTCTATACTTGGTGTCCAAGTTCACTTTTTTACTTAATTCTCATGAGAGCTCATCATTGGCTTAAATCTCTACCTATTGTTTGGAGCAACTTGGTTTTTTTCAACGATCCAATTGTCCATTGGTGTCTCTCCTTCTGTGAAACCTATCTCTTAGTGACTTTTCCCTTTAATTAACTCAATCAAATGGAACGCTGATGGCTCAGCTCAAGGAAAACCTGGCCCTGCAAATATAGGAGGAGTTTTAAGAGATCACAATGGCCATATCCTCTCCTTATTCTCTTGTCCCATTAGTGTAGTTGACTACAATGATATTGAACTTATTTCTATTCATAAAGCTTTAGTCATGTTTACTAATCTGGGGTTTTCTTCAATCCCCACGCTTATCGAGTTAGACTTAAGCAATGCTATTGCTTAGACCATCAAGAAATTGAGTAAACCGTGGAAACACTGGAGTACCATACTGGAAATTAATGATTTATCCAAATCTGAAATTAATGATTTATCCAAATCCCTTCCTTTCATAATTTTTTCTCAACATCTCTAGAAGTGCTCCTAGCTGACTCATTAGCCAAAGTAGCAGTATGTAGAACTTTTGACTTTGCAGCTAAGTTGTAAATTGCTTTCGGTCTCACTATCTTTAACTTACGTATTTTATGTTCTTGCACTTTAGTGAGGAGGAGAAATACGAATAGTGTCTGGATCCTCTATGCATTGGCTCATCCGTTACTCCCCCAATACAGATTTAAGATATAAACTATACTTTGCGAGGAGGAGAATCCTCAAAATTATAAAATAACCTAATGAGAAAATTTACTATTTTGTGTTTATAAAATTACAAAATCAACCCTCTTACAGTCTACTAGATTTAGGAGGTTTGTTAGTATATTATTTTTCTATTATTTGAAATAACTAGTTAATTTTTCATTTTTCAGTATATTAAAATTTTCTTTGTATATTTATTTTTCCTTTTTAATTTAAATTTTTGTTAAAATAACTATTTAAAAAAAAAAAAAAAAAAAAAAAAAGAAAAAAAAGAGGGTTCCCATCATTAGTTTAAGAAACAAAACGTGGCATCATCACCACGTTATAAAACACAAGGGGTATCGATACCCTCATTTTAGATGAAAAACAACCATCGAAAAACCCTTTTCCCTTAGCATAGCATTCTGTGTTCTCAAACACAGGTACTAGGCGTTTTGGAAGCCGCAATTTTTAACAAAAAAACCACCTTTAAATCTCTGGTTCTCGCTCACTGGCTTTTCAATTATTCAAGCACAATCTGCAAGTCTTTTCTTCAAATGCCCTTCTTCGCCGATCGGTGTTAAACCAGAGGTATTACTTATTAATTCTTTTCAGTTATTTCTTTGCTTGACATTGTTAATTGATTATTTAGTTGTTTTAATTAAAATTGGATCTCTGCTATATAGCTTTGTTTTTGTTTACTTAAATTATTGTTTTGTATTAATTGGAGTAAAAAAAAAATGAAATTGGAGAAATTGTCGGTTTTCTGGATTGGATTTGCGTTGTATTGTTAATTCAAACTTGTTTCTGTTCAGATTTAATAGTCAATGGGATGCCATCTTGCTGTCTGTAATGTGTGGTTGGTTTGTAGTTGTCTTAGTTGCTTTCCTAGATTTGGTATGTATTTTGAGTTATAAAGTATGTGTCCTTTAGATTCTATGTTTGATAACCATGAGCAAAGCATGGTTGACTTGGTACTGTACTTATGTCTGTTTGATTAATGGGGGAGTTGCTAAAGTTATTGCACTATCTTGTGCCTCATGCTGGTTTTCACTTGGCTTTACCTTTGTATAACATTTTTTTTTAAAAGTTTATATACTGGTCTTAGGGTTGGAAGTTTGCTTACAGCATTTCTGTTTTTACTGCAGTGCACATCAATTTTGTGAAATGGCAACAGATGGTGCAAAAAGCTTTGCAAGGAGGGATCGTCTCTTGGAGATTGAGCAGAAGGCTCGAGGCTGGTGGGATGACAAAGATGTTTTCAGGGCTGAAGCTGGCGAAAGGCCTCCTGAAGTGGATGGCAAGTTCTTTGGCAACTTTCCATTTCCTTACATGAATGGGTTTTTGCATCTTGGACATGCATTCTCTCTGTCCAAGCTTGAATTCGCTGCTGCCTATCATAGATTAAGGGGTGCTAATGTGCTCTTGCCATTTGGTTTCCACTGTACTGGTATGCCAATTAAGGCCTCAGCAGATAAACTTCGTCGGGAGGTTGAACAGTTTGGTAATCCGCCTAATTTTGCCAAAGAGGTGGAGGAGCAAGTAGAACCACAAACTGAACCTGATGATGCACATGGAAGTGTGCCATTAGATAAGTTCAAGGGCAAAAAATCCAAGGCAGTGTCAAAATCAGGGGGACAAATGTTCCAATGGGAAATCATGCGCAGTTTTGGTCTCTCTGATAGTGAGATATCAAAGTTTCAGGATCCATACGAGTGGTTGAGGTTCTTTCCTCCATTAGCCATGGAAGATCTTAAGGCTTTTGGCTTGGGTTGTGACTGGAGACGCTCTTTTGTCACTACAGATATAAACCCATACTTTGATTCTTTTGTGCAGTGGCAGATAAGGAAATTAAAATCTATGGGTAAGATTGTCAAAGATGTGCGTTACACGATTTACTCTCCCTTAGATGGCCAGCCATGTGCAGATCATGACAGGGCAACTGGTGAAGGAGTGCAGCCCCAAGAATACACTCTCATCAAGATGGAGGTATTGTCACCTTTCCCTGGAAGATTGGGGCCTTTAGAAGGGAAAAAAGTGTTTCTGGCTGCCGGTACATTGAGACCAGAGACAATGTATGGACAGACAAATGCATGGGTCTTACCTGATGGTAAATATGGAGCTTTTGAAATCAATGAAACAGATGTGTTCATCCTCACAGAGAGAGCAGCCCTCAACCTTGCCTATCAAAACTTCTCAAGGTTCCCTCAGAAACCTAGTTGCTTGGTTGAGCTAACTGGTTATGACCTGATTGGTCTTCACTTGAAGTCTCCACTTTCTTTCAATGAGGTCATATATGCTCTTCCCATGTTGACCATTCTGACAGACAAAGGCACTGGGATTGTGACCAGTGTGCCTAGTGATGCCCCTGATGATTATATGGCATTGCATGATTTGAAAGCAAAACCAGCTTTCAGGGCAAAGTATGGTGTGAAGGATGAATGGGTTATGCCCTTTGAGATTGTACCAATCATTAATATTCCAGACTTTGGAGATAAGGCTGCTGAAAAAGTTTGCATGGATCTGAAAATTAAGAGCCAAAATGAGAAAGAGAAACTAGCTGAAGCAAAGAGGTTGACCTATCTAAGAGGATTCACGGATGGGACAATGCTTGTTGGAGAATTTGCAGGGAGAAGAGTCCAGGAAGCAAAACCATTGATTAGGGCCAAGCTCATTGAGACAGGTGAGGCAATTATGTATAGTGAGCCTGAGAAGCGGGTTATGTCAAGGTCTGGGGATGAATGTGTTGTGGCACTTACTGACCAATGGTACATTACATATGGGGAAGAAGAATGGAAGAAATTGGCTGAAGAATGCTTTTCCAATATGAATCTATACTCGGATGAGACACGACATGGCTTTGAGCACACATTGAGCTGGCTGAACCAGTGGGCTTGTTCGCGATCTTTTGGGCTTGGGACACGGATTCCCTGGGATAAAGAGTTCCTCGTTGAGTCCTTATCGGACTCCACTATTTACATGGCTTATTACACTGTCGCCCACCTGCTTCATAATGATGACATATATGGCACAAACAAGCCTCATCCTATTCAGCCTGAGCAAATGACTGATGAGGTCTGGGATTTTATAATCTGTGGTGGTCCGTACCCCAAATCATCTAATATACCTTCATCTGTACTTGATAAGATGAAGCAGGAGTTTGAATATTGGTACCCATTTGATCTTCGAGTCTCTGGTAAGGACCTCATCCAGAATCATTTGACGTTCTGCATTTATAACCATACAGCAATCATGGCCAAGCACCACTGGCCTCGTGGATTCAGGTGTAATGGGCATATTATGCTCAATTCTGAAAAGATGAGCAAGTCTACGGGAAATTTCAGGACAGTTCGACAGGCTATTGAGGAATTCTCTGCTGATGCAACACGGTTCTCTCTGGCTGATGCTGGGGATGGTGTTGATGATGCAAACTTTGTATTTGAAACTGCAAATGCTGCAATCCTCCGCCTCACTAAAGAGATTTCATGGATGGAAGAGGTTCTGGCTGCAGAATCATCTTTGAGAGTGGGTCCCCCATCTACTTATGCTGATCGAGTGTTTGAAAATGAGATGAATATTGCTGTAAGGATGACTGAGCAAAATTACAGGGGCTATATGTTTAGAGAAGCTTTGAAAACTGGGTTTTATGATTTGCAAGCTGCCAGAGATGAGTACAGGTTCTCATGCGGCAGTGTGGGCATGAACCATGACTTGGTATGGCGTTTTATGGATGTCCAGACAAGGCTTATTACTCCTATCTGTCCACACTATGCAGAATACGTTTGGAGGGAGCTTTTGAAGAAGGATGGATTTGCAGTGAAGGCAGGCTGGCCTACAGCTGCTTCTCCTGATCTAACTCTTAAGGCTTCCAACAAGTACTTGCAGGACTCAATTGTTCTAATGAGGAAGCTACTTCAAAAACAACTCCTAGGTTCGAAGAAAGCCAATAAGAAGGGAGCTCCAGTTGCAACACTAACTGAAGACAAAATAACAGGCTTGATATATCTGAACGAGCAATTTGATGGATGGAAGGCAGAATGCTTGAGGATACTTCAAAGTAAATTTGACCACCAGACCCATTCTTTTGCCCCAGATGGGGAGATAATGGAGGCACTAAAAAATAGTTCTGTTGGACAGGCCACAAATTTTAAACAAACACAAAAACTTTGCATGCCTTTCTTGAGGTTCAAGAAGGATGAGACTATCGCAATTGGGGCTCAGGCCTTGGAGTTGAAGCTGCCATTCGGAGAGATTGAAGTCCTTCAGGAGAACTTGGACTTGATTAAGAGACAAATTGGTCTTGAAGAGGTGGAAATTTTATCTGCTGCTGACCCCGATGCTCTTGCTAAAGCTGGTCCACTTGTCTCACTGCTGAACCAGAATCCTCCATCTCCTGGTAACCCAACTGCTATCTTTTTGACCAGGTGAGCAGACTCATTCTACTCAACTATTTGGAACAGCTCTGTCCTAGGCACAAAGCTTTGTTGTGGATTTTGATAGACTTGGATGTGCCTATTTATTTATTTTATTACTATGTTTTTATGTATATCTTTAGTGTTCTGAAATATTGGCCCTCATTCTCTGCACATGAATAGGAATTGACAACAACATACAAATGCGATAGAAGAGTTCTTGACTTGATTGCAGAGCAGATGATATAGTTATATGGGTTGCCTTGGAAAAAAGGTGTAATTGCGGAGACAGATTTTCTTGGAGGAATTTGCTGCTGGGATGCTAGCACATTCTATCTGCAATGGAAGCATGTTTTACTAGCCAACAATTTGCAGTGTCCTTGTGTTGAACTGGTTAAGATCTTGAATTTTGTCATTTTTGTTATTTAGATTTTTCATATATGAACTGGATAAAGATGTTTTGGGAATTTCGCGGCAAAAAGTTATTTTCCTCCTGAAAGAACTACACCCACCCAGCCATCTCATATTTTCTTATTTTTGGTTTCCTTTGGATAGTATATTACATTAGATGTGTATCTGACTGCACTTGCAAGTTGCAAATGGTTTATATTGTAAGTTATTCGTTACAGTTTGTTTTTAAGACTCACTAAGACTATTTTTCATAATGAAATGTGCGAAATTTTATAAAATTGATTTCGAATTTCATATTTAATTTAATATAAAAAAAAATATATTCATTTTACTTCTATAAATTCAATTGTTTGAAATTTATTTGTAAATGAATTTTATATTTTAAATTTATTTATCTCAAGCAAGGGTAAATTTATTGATTTCTTGTAATTTTTGTTATAAACTATCAAACGTCACGTACAACATTAACATTTTTTCAATTATAAATTGCTAATTTTAGATAGTATATGTAAAAAAAAATTGTAATTGATTATTTGAATAAAACAATTTTCTAATTTTACCTGAAATTTCACATTTCCTTTTAAATGAAATTTTAGGACAATTATTTGTAAAATTATTACCAGTCACTAGACCAAATTTTCATCCATTACTAAATTTTTCACATAATCAATTAAATGGTAGTAATATCATGGTTACTAAATTTAATAGAACTTCTATTATAGAACATCAAGCCTATTGACTATTGGTATTTGTAAATTTAATAAATTCATGTACAGGAGACCCTTTGAAATACTTGTAAATGCTTTTGTGTTCTTTTTTTTTTTTTTTTTTTTTTTTTTTTTTTCCTATAGTAAAAAATACAAATTACCAATGATGTCTTAATCTAATGGATAAGATTGAGATTCTGGCACCAAAAGGTATTAAGTTCAAACCCTATTCATATTGAAGATGTGGGTATTATTTGATAATTTATTGGTAATGTGTATTTTACTTTGCAAAATGTGTTTGAACATTATCTGTCTGTTGGGTTCTACTTAATAGAGATGTAGTCATAAAAATTTTAATTTTAACTTAATTAAAGGGTATAGAATTAAATAATATAATTAATTAATAGAGCATGTTTTGATACATTAAAAAAGAGATAAATATAATTTTAAAAAACTATTATAATTATCTATATAATGTTGGAAATATGTAGAGTCTAAATTTTATATTCTTTTTAATTTCTTTTTCCTAATATAAATTCTATATATTATAACACAATTCTTGCAATTCAAGTGATATTTCCTTCTTCCTTTATCAAATTAATCAGAATGTGATCATACTAACTACTCACAAATTTAGAAATGTGATAACAACTTTAAGTAATAAATCATTATGCCAAATAACTTTATATAAATATTTTATTTCATCCTAAACCTTTCATATACCACAACCTTTAATTGTCATGTTGGTTATAATATCTCTTGAGAAGAAAAAAGAAAACTTTGGTTTTCATTTTTTTTTTTTTTTGACTCTCTAGTTAAACCTTTTTTTTTTTCTTCAAAGATTTGGTGATTAGAGTTGAGATTTATTAATTAATCAATTTTGTATAGGGAGGTGAGCAGAGGAAAGGTGTTCTTTCCATTTTATTTATTTATTTTTTTAGAATTTTGCAGAATAGTACTTTAGGGTAATTTTTGCATTGATATTTTTTTTTCATACTTGAATAAAATATATTTTGGTCATTTTAGCTAGAGAATTACAAAAGATGATTTTACAAGAATTTTACTCTATTAGTTCATTTAAGATAATTCATTTGATTAAGATCATAATTGAATTCACTTACTGGAATAAATAAATTAATCAAAATAATAATAATAATAATAATAATAATAATAATAAAACATTTACAGATATGAATTCAACTGCCATATCAAACACCCACAAAAGAACATATACATACATGAACATAAACATAAAAATTCATGAAAAATCTCCTACTCCAGCACTCAACTATAGCAAATAAAATATATAATCCTAATCCCCAAGTTAGGATTATACCATCTAAACTCATTTGTATACCTTTGCCTCCATATGTACTCCCACTCATCACCACCTTTCATCATCATCACATTTTGTCTATACATATATATAAGTGATCTGCAGACCATAAAAATGGTCACAGTAGTACACAATGTTCTAATTCAAACATACCTACAATTACAAATGCATAATATCCCTCACAATTTCCTCCATTAAATCTCCCATAATCATACACTCCATCTCTTTTCCTAAAGAATTTACCTCGTCATCGATCAAGCCAGACCAAGGTGTGAATCCCAGATGTCTGGCCACCAAACTATCAAGTGAGTAATAAGAATTATCATCTGGAGGATATAAATATGCACGGATTATCTCCCATACACATTCCAATAATTTTCTCCCACGCAATGGTGGCAACATAGAACAACTTATCTTTCTTCTGAATCTAGACATTGTCACAGGCGGTCCGAGTACCATTGAAAGTGCTTCATTCAATAAATCATGTAACATTTTGTGATCTTTAGTACTGCAGCTTTCACTATCTTTATCTAATTTTCTACATGATTGTTCAACTTTTTCGAACACTGAGTTGCTGATAGGCTTTGCAAGTGGATCCCATCTCGACAAACATTTATCACAGGATCCATCATAAAAACCTGAAGCAATGAGCAAATCCCTTATGTAAGATTCTATTTTGTCTTCCAAATCAACCATTATGCACTCATCAGGCTCCCGTTCAGTTGTTGATTCTTCAACCTCATTGGACTCAAGTTGGTTTAGTTGCCTTCGAAGCTCTGTGTAATCAACAAATAGAAAAGGATATCAGGAAGTTACCAAATTGTATTTCGAGTTTTCTTCGTAATGCTGAGGTTTTGAAGCATGGTCATTGTAATTATTACAACTTCTTTAGCATACACAAAACAGAAAGATATGAGCTGAAATATTTGAACATAAAAGTCTCTTTTAAATGTCCATTTTATATGAATTAAAAGGAAGAAAGCAAATGTTTCTATACCATTCAGATTAGAGTTGATCTCTCTAAAAACCTGTGGCATTGCACTATCATCCAATGGGGTAACATCGGATGTTGATACTGGACTGAGATAATCTACCGGCCTCCAGAACTCTTCTTGAGCACTGCTGCATACAGATGCAGGGCTTGGAGGCACCTCCGTCGAATTCTCCTAAGACCACATGAACAAAGGAGTTTTAGAAAATATAATATAATATATACATATGCACATGTGCTTTTATTCATAGAAAATATATAATGAAATAATGAATTTAGTACCATTATGTGTCTTTCACCCAAGTTCCTAACAACTGTTGGTCCACTCATGATATCCTTCACAAAATCCTGTTCAGAACCATGTGATTCAATCATTGATTGAAGCTTTTTCCCAAATAATCTTCCTCTAAGATTTAAACTGTATTTAAAATTAGAAACTTTTTCTTTGATATTGAATCTTTCTTTCTTCCTTTTCTTCAACTCCATTGTCACGTTTTCAAGGGCTTCATGCTTCCTCCTGATATGAGCACCTGTTAAAATGTGGCGATCCTCGAGAAGAAGCTTACCGAATGATGTTCCTGATACAGGAGCTGATAAAGAACGAATCAGATTCCTGGGAGATAATTCTCTATGAAGTATTCCATCACCATCTCCATGTCTAAAAGATCTAGTTTGCATTTCTTCATCTTTCACAATCTCCCAATAGCTCGGAACAAATCCAGCTTGTGAAGTATCTTCCATTTCTTTTAGTCTGATTTTCTCATTATCCAACAAAGATGATCCAGAACTGCTACTTAGAACTAAAGGAACATCATCAAGAGAATGTGTTTCTCTTTTGAGAACATTCCTTAATCTATCCGACAAGAATCTCCTAGTATCTCTATTTATAAACTCAGGAGAGCCAGGTCCATTGAACTGAATCTCACTTCTATATGATCGAGTTGATTCTGATCGAAGTAGATTCATACCAAGGTCTCTTGTAACACTTTCTCTCACATGTTTTGCTATATGCTTAGCAATTTGTTTTGGATCTGATGGCTTTTCACTAAAAGGAGTTTCAATTCCACTTCCTCTGACTACAGAACCCCTTTTAAGTGTTTTCCCTTGCAGTTCACATTTCAATCGTTCCTTGACTTCCTCGAGGAAATCTTCTATACTACCTCTATCCTCTAAGGTGCATGAGGAACTAGACCAAGACTCTTCAGGGTCACAAAATCTATCAGGACCAGGCTTCAAAATCACTATCTTTGTGGGAGCAGAAGACTTGTTCAATTTCTGATCATAATTTATCGAGGGGGGCTTGTAGTTTTTATTCATACTTTTATTTCTTGAAGAAAAGGAATCCTTCTGTTCAGCTGGGAATAATTCCAACTTATGTCTATGATGCAAACTAGCTCTTTCGCGGGACCTTGCTTTTAATGCATGACCCTTATGTTCTATAGGCTTCTCACTTGTTGGCAATTCATTGAGTAACATTTTTTGCTGGTTGATGTTCTCTTGGGAAAGCAACTGTTCAGGATTGCTGCCTAGTTCAACAACCTTTGAACATTCCTTAAACCTGGCAGCTTGCCATGCTTCAAATTCTTTCTTGAACTTCTGTAGTTCCTCCTCTTGAGGATGTTCTCGAGGCCTCGGTTTTCCCAACTTTTGGCCATTACTCCACCTATTAACACCCCTTTCTTTCTTATGGTAAACTGAATCAAATTCCATTTGCCTGGATGAACTTGAATTTGAAGACAGATGACTAACTGAGCTCCTTTCATTTTTCTCCCTTTTTGGATACTTGGTCACCACACTTCCATTCTTTTTATCAACTGGCTGAACTACAGATTTTGTATCTATCGGTAACATGTCTACACCCATCAGCCGAGCTACAATGCTTGGTGCATTCTTTCTGGTGTTAGATTGTTTGGAAATTTCCTCATTAATCAGTCTCTTCATTGAAGCCTCAACTGGATAACAAGTCTTTGCAGACCAGTCTTCTTCAACCTGATAAATGCAAAAAAAATGTTAAAAGCTAAGGTTATATGAATGCATAAACCAGGAGAACAAGAGATAAAAAAATATATATGTTAATGAGATCTAAGGTATGTGATTAGCAATAATTACCACTGCATCCTCTGCAGCACAACAGCTCTGAGGGGCTCCTACTTGCAGCTCCAAGCTATTTCGAGGAGCTTCTAATCCTGCAAAGTAGTTGAACGTACATTACTTTTCAACCTTGATAGGAAAACAAAATTAGCAGGCATAGTTTCAGTTAATTGCTCATTATTTATCCAAGGAATTCATTATATTTTCTACTTATAATGTAATGTCTAAATCCATATCAGTATTCAGTGCCAAACCATCATAAATCTCATGTAACAGTTAAACATAAGATTAGCCTATCAAAGCTGTTCTAGCAATGCAGCCATTCATATCAAAAAATGACCAAAATGAATCATATAGTTAAATTACTCAGATAACAAACTTTATATTGCAATCATTGAGCTCTGATGTTCTTTGTAAGAAACAACATACTTCATTTTGAACTTGTTATGATCGAAAATTGAAAGACAGTGAACAAATTGGTGTGAGGAAATTTATCCAAGATATATACAAGAAACTGATAATCATATTAATACTTACCATCAACATGCCGCTTATGTGCAAGAATTTTCCTGGCCATGCTGCTGTGATTGAAGTCGAAAAGGTTAAATAATCCTCCCATGCAGCTAAATGGTCTACTAAAATTCTGTCATTTCCTCAGCAATGCATCACTTCAATTTCACCCCATTAAAACTCAAAAATATTTTTATTTTTATTATCCAAATTAATATTACAGCCACAAACTCACTTCTTTTAAAACCTGCAAGACCAACAAATTTTTCCCAATATCACTAACATATGAATATGCAAATGCAATAATAAGTCAAGATTTCTGAACCCCAGAGAACAATATAATGGTAAATATAAATATGGGAAATCCACTAAGCTAAGATCTATTTAATTATCACTAGTAATGGGTTAATGAACCAAACTAACTAACTATTATCATGGCTAATCTGTAAATATTATGGTTATTAAAGATCAAGAACATCTTGATTTGCAGGAGATACTTTCCATGAGATTAGAAGATGTTGCAGCTATTGGACTTCAGAAAAATATAAGCTCTGATGATATGTGTCTGATTTAGAAATTTTAATTTACTTAGCAAAATGGGGAAAAAATTTGAGGGGATATGAAGCTAATGGTGGATTTAAGTTTCAAGAAGAAAAATCATAGGAAAAGTAATTTTAACTTCAAACAGCAAAAGATTGAAAGGACTATTATACAATCAGAAGATCCAAGAAATCAGTGTTTGGTATTAGAATTAACCAATTTAGGAAGCTCAAATTCAATCTTAATTTTTTATGAACAATCAAAACACATTCAAGAACATGATTTCAAAAGAAAAAAAAAATCTTGAAAAAAAAAAACGAAGCAAGTTTCTCAAATTCCATATAATGCCCACCAGAAAACAGAGCAAACAGAGGAAACAGAGCAATCTTAGAAAGAAAAATTAGTAGTTGAATTTTAGAATTCTAACTTTTGTATCGGGCAAAGAAAAAAAAAAAAGGAGTATAACCTTAACTCAACCTGAAAGAATTAAAATGGCTCATTTTTAAGTTTCAATTATTATTACCTTCACAGGTTCATAAAAAGGCAACTGACACAAAAAAAACAAAAACAAAAAAAAAAAAGCACAGAAATATGAAACTTTCATTTCTGTTTTCTTGTTCCTTCACAGTTTCCCAGTAACCAAACAGGGCAATTCCCAAAATACCAAAACAAAAAAGAATCATTCTCAACGTACCTTTAAGAAAAATGGCAACAACCCAAATGCAGTATCATCAAGAAAGTTCAGAAACTTTCAAGTGAACACCTGTTTTTGAACTGAAAAATTAACAAGAAACGAAGTGGGGAGGATCTGGGTTCAGGAACAGGAGTAAGATTTTGAAAGGAAAACAAAAAGAAATTATAAAAGTGGAAATTCAAAGATGGGATTTGTGTAATGTAAGAGCCTAAAAGAAGTTAATAATTAATTATAATAATAATAATAATATAATTAACAATAATAATGATGATGATACAGAGAGAAAAGATACACTTTCTAGCTAGTTGAAAAAAGGCAAATTGCCTGGAATAAATGATCAGAAAGTGAACCTTCCACGTGTTTGTTTTTTTACTTTATAATATTCTGTAATTATACCTTTCTTTTTAATAATAATAATAATATTATTGATTGAGATTTTTATTTGTAATTTCCATTTTTACAGTGTAATTAGATCACATTGGAGGACTAGGTGGCTTAGGTTGTCTTAGTCTCAATGATGGTTATAGTTTGTAGTTATTGTAATACTTTTAGCATTTGGCAAGGATTGGATTTTTTGTGGGGATTTTTATTTATTTATTTTTAATTAAGTCTTTTTAATTTGTAAGAAATTTGTGGAAACAAAAAAAATTAAATGTCCTAATCTTAATTTATTTGTCTTTATATCTTTAATAGCATTTGGGTTTGATTTTTTTCTTCTTTTTTCATGCATTTGTGTAAAATACAAAAAATATATATATATCTCAATCTCAACTTACATCTTAAAGGAAGTTTAAATTTGATTCAATTTTGAGAGTATTCACTTTGTTTTATCTAATTAAAACATATTATTTAAAACAAAATGCAAGTATATTTTTGTTAATTGAAGGTAGGAAAATACTTATTTGTTAATTGAAAATTAATTTATTTTTAACAATAAGATATATTTTTTGCTCAACTTATATGTCTAATTAAATCACTTTTTAAATTATTTTTTTTTAATTTTTTAGTATTAGGGAGGAGATTTGAGTTTTAATTTACTGTCAAGGACAAAGTAAAATAGTATATATATTTATTGTTAAATTATGTTTGAGTGTGCTTTTGTAAGTGAATTTGAAAGTATATTTTCGAGCATTGAAAAATTATTTTCACTTTTTATTGATTAGAGTATAATTTTTGAAATTAATATTTATAGGTAATTTTTTTTTAAGTCTATTAGATTGAAATATTTTAAACTTTTTGATTTTTTATAATTTTATCATATCTTTTGAAAATAGACTATTATACTCCAAAACTTATAAAGTTATTCATAATTATACTCTTTGATCAAAATTACTTTTTAAAATTTTTTTTTTCTCTTAGTGGCATATGACATGGATTAAAAATATAAATGATATATTATTATTTAGTCCCTCATATTTAATTTAATTAATAAGTACATCCCATTTTTTAGAAACAAATTAAATAGTCCCTCTCATTTATTTTTGCTAACAAAATAGTTTTTCCGTTTAAAATAATTAAAATTTTCCGTTAAATAAATTAAAAAAGACTAAAATATCATTGTACATATTATATGGTTATAAAACCTAATATACTATAGTATCTCATTTTTTCATTTATTTCTTTTTGAATTAAAACTCAAATTAAATATTATTTTTTTCTAAAAAATATAATATCTATTTTAAATAATAAATAATATATTTTATTATAAATAATAAAAAGATTTTACACTATATATATATATATATATATATATATATATATATATATATATATATATATATATATATAACCTTTCATTTTAATTATTTTGAAATGCATATATAATTTTTTTACTTGAAATATAATTTTCATATTATTAGAATATATAATTATTTTTTAAAATTTTTAAAAGAAAAATAAAAATTAAGTTCCATTGAATTAAAACTAAAAAAAAATTATCTTCATTATATACCAAAATTAATTTTAGATCTAATTAGAAAAATTGAAAAAGAAATACTAATCAATTTGATTTTTTTTTCTTTTAATCAAGAGTATTTTAGTACTTTTACTATTAAATTTATATTTAACTGCTATAAATTATTTTGAATAATAACAAATGACTATTTTATTAATAAAATAAATGTGGTAGACTATTTAATTAGTTTCCTAAAAAAAATGAATGAACTTGTTAATTAAACTAAATATGAGAGACTAAAAATAGTAATATATCTTCTATATTTTTAATCCATGTTAGATGTCATTAGGAGAAAGAAAAAACTTAAAGTAGCAATTTTGATTAATAGGTATAATTGTGAATAACTTTAGAAATTTGGGGTAATAGAAGTAAGCATAATTCAAATCAATTCAGGAATTGGTAAATTTCAAGAACTGTCCTAAAAATCAGGAATTTTAAAATTGGAGATCCTGAACCGTCCTATATTTAAAAATTCTCTGTATTATCTTGTTCCAAAAATTTAGGACAATTCAGTTCGAGAATTCAGTACTTTTGGTACAATTCAATTCAAGTCGATACAATTCAAAATTTGGAAAAATCAATTCTAAAACAAAAATTCATCAACCAAAATTTTTAAAAACAAAGTATAATATAAAATATAAAAGTACAATTCATAAAAGAAATTTAAATAATTAAATATTCATTAGGTTTCATAAAAAAAAAAAATACAAAAGTACACATAATGATATAAATTTTGTTACAAAATAAAATATTCATCATCTTCTTCTGTTGATCAATCGTTACAAACTTCTTAAAAATGTACTTTAAAAATTTCCATATGCCAAAAAAAAAATTTTAAATACATATATTTTTATACATATTATATATTAATATCTTTTATCCATATTTTTAAATTTTTTTCTCTTGAATACATATATTAATATATTTATTTTTTCTCTTAAATATATATATTTTATACATATTATATATTAATATTTTTTATCTATATTTTTAAAAAATTATTATGAATTAATAATTAAAAATTCATGTAAAATAATAAACTTATTATTTTTATATGTATAATGATTTACACCAATTTATATAATAATTTTTCATAATCTTATATAAATTCATATAAATCACACACACAAACACACACACACACACACACACACACACACACATATATATATATATATCTTAGTTATTTTGGTATGATTTGATACGGTTCAGTTCAGTTTGGTTATTGGTTCGAATATGACAATGAGATTCATAACCATCCAAAATATTTTTGTCAGTACAGCTCGGTTCAGAGATGGTCAAACGGTCAATGAAATTTTCGGTTGATTATTCAGTACAGTATGGTATCTCTAGGATCTGTGCTCACCCCTATAATAGTCTATTTTTAAAAGATGAGGTAGAATTATAAAAAGTAAAAAAAAAATTAGAATATTTTAAGTCAATAAATCTTTTTTAATGCATAAGTCTACTGTAGGTGTGTATTTTAAAATTTGATCGGAATTTAACCTCTATTAAGGGGCGAAGCTAGAAAATCTAGCAAGGGAGGCGATAAAAAATTGAAACCAAACTCATAATCACATAAATTAGTACTGTGCTATATTTAATTTTCATTAATCATTAATATATTAATTATGCATAAATATGTTAAAAAAACTCAATTGAATACTCAATATTTTTTTAATGAGTATACAAAATTCATAAATTTTAGATATTTTTTCAATAATTGAAGAAGGGGAGACTGTATATATATATATATATATATATATATATATATATATATATATATATATATATATATATATATATATATATATAATCTAAGTAATTTTTTTTTTTAGGGGTAAGTGGTTCTGCCTCTGCCTGTATTGCCGTATAAGTTAAGACTGAAAATATTCTTTGATCATCTGTATAAAAAAATTAATATAATAGTAGTTAAATTTTGTCAACAAAAAATAAAAAACTATGCTGCTTAAACTAAAGAAATGCTTATTAGTTTTCAAGTTAAACAATTAAAAAAAATAAAAAATAAAAAGAAATGTGTGATTGTATGGCAAATTGGCAATAACGAACAGCTCATGGACAGTTAGCTTAAGCGCACGACTTCTCCATTTGGCGCCATATTAAACGGCCATAACACAAAAGAAAATAAAGGAAAAAGAAAAGAAAATGGCTATGATTATTATAAATAATTATTATATGTGGATATTATTTAAATTTTTTTAGTATATATTTTAGAGAGATTATAGTATAGGGTTATTTTAGTAATATTGTATACACTAAACTCTAGCTATTCCTCTATATAAGGGAAGCTATAGTTAATCTAATAATAAGAGTTTCGAGCCCGTTTTACTCTCTACATATTTTCTCTCTCTCTCTTTACTTTATTGCTTTATATTTCTTCTTATTGTCTTTGATCCGCTGTGCTAATAAGCCGATTTACAACACATTATCAGCACGATACCCTACCAATTTGTTTATTTTAGCATACAAATTCAAGAGAAATATATACGGTGTCTTGCTCCAGTGAAGGTCAGTCCTCCATCACCGATCTGCCAGGCCTATTATCGAGCAAGAGGTTTGTTTGGCCACTGTAAGTCAATTCTTATTCATGGCTTTAATTTTAGGGATTAAAATCTTGAATTGATGAGTATAAATCTCATTTTTTTTTTTATAAAAAAAAATCATATAATTTGTCTTGTTTCGTAAGAAAAATGAAATAATTTAAAATTTGGAACTGATGCTCGTATAGGAGTCTGATACAAATTTGGATTTTACATAACAATGGCTTTAAATTTTGGTTTTGATAGCCTATTTTGATGGTTATAACTCTAATTGTTGGAATTATTTGTTTTGTTGGACATAGCCTATATTTGTTGTTGTCTTTTAATTTTGAATTGTCTATTGATAAAATCTCCATGATGTGTATTGAGAATCATATCAATCGGTATTTTCTTCACATAGCATATCCAACATGTTTGTTTGTTTTTTTATTTGCTTTTAGTCCGTAACTGCAGTTACTCTAAAGGGAATGATACTATTTATATTAACTATAAGAAATAAATAATTTACACTAACCGTAATCAATTATTGATTAATTTGTCATCGTATTATATGTTTGATTATGTCATCTGTGGTATTAATGATAAACCATGCTATGTTTTGAATTTTTAGGATGGAATTTGGGAATAAAACTGAGTATATGACATTTAATTGTATAATGAGCAATTTTTTTTAATGGGATTGTAAAATTGGTTTAATACACGTGCTCCTATTTGAATGATTGACTCAACTATTCTACT
>CATKHJ010075382.1:0-27245 GCA_949750685.1 Vernicia montana | reverse complement strand
TATTCCTGCCATTATCCTTCGGCAGTGGAATATGAGTATTTATTCAGATATGTAATAAATTTTATATTGAGTTGTATTATTAAACTCTAGCACTCCGCATTGTTATTTTGTTAAATGTCAAGTTTTGAGGTAACCAGAGATTCCTCATCATAGATGTTATAATAATTCTGTTGAGCAGAAACCTGATGATGAGATTATTATTAATAATGTTATTGAGATAAATGCCCTGAGTGGCATTAATGTGATTTAATGAGAAAATTGATATGATTGAGTTGATAGCCCTGAGTGGTTTTGATATGATATTTTACCAGATTCTGCTTAACAGGTGGGCCCATAGCCCTTGGTTTGTGACAGTTACAGCTGTCACTTTGCAGTTTTATTGTTTATTGAACAGTCAGGCTTACTACGAGTTCCGGAAGCCTTAAGCTTTCTCGTTCCCTAGTGCCGGTCACGTGCATTCGGGTTCGGAGCGTGACAATTATGAGATAATTTATTAAAAAATAATTCAGAAATTTTTTTATAACTAGTAAAAAATATTTTTGTTATATTTTATTTTTATGTAAATTGAAAAACACTATAAAAAATGCCTTATATTTATGTATTATTTTATTCATAAAATAAAAACTAGAAAATGAAATTTTTTCTAAAGAATTAAAAAATAATATAAATTTTTATTAGTGCTTGAAAACTCAAAAAATAAATAATTTTTCTGAAAGGTAAATTGGCTGCGTAAGTGGGAAGCCAACTCCCTCATGTGGGAAATTAATTTCGAAATTCAATAAACAGGCTCTAATGGTTAAACGAGTCCCACCAAATTTTGTTGGGTAAATTTAGAGCTGCATAAAAATTAATCAAAATCAAATTGAATTGATTAAATTCAATTCAAATTAAAAATTATGATTTAGATTGTTTTATAGTTGGTTACGGTTTTAAAATTTTTATAAATTAAAATTTTAATTTAGTTTTAATTTGAGAAAATGAGAATCCAATGAAATTGAATCGAACCAATAATATAATAAAATTATATATTTTTTTAAATATATACTTTACTTATATATAAATTATTTTTTAAATTTTTTATAAATTAAAAATATTTACTGAATTTCTATATTTTAGAGAATTTTTATATTATTATTTTGATCCTACTAACTTATTGGGAAATATTTCATTCTAATTTATATTATTATTATGTTATAAAATTTTGAGTGCACAATCTGAAATTTATTTATTTTTTTATAATATTCATAAAGTTGATTGTTATATATTAATATGATTTTATTTTAATATTTATTAAATTTTTCTAATTTTTTTAATTTTTAATTTTATTTATTTTTTTACTTTTGTTAAATTTACTGTTCAAACTGAATCCAAATAATTTTAATTTAAATATTTTTTTAATATTATTTAATTTAATTAAAAATTAAAATATTTAAAAACTTGCTTTATGGATTAGATTATAAATATTTACGTTAAACTAAATCAGATTCAACTATGAACACCCAGGCAAATCCAAACCTTTCGTTTTGTGTTTTCTTTATAACACGTGTCAAACTATTATTAAAAAAGTTTATTGAAAACACCTCACGGGGGAAATATTTTCTAGAAGAGGCCATAAACGACCTGTCATGCTCTCATCCATTTCTGCTGATGCCTAGAGTTTCTGCCCCTAAAACCCTTCCCTTTTGACTAGGGTTTTACATCGAAGGAAGAGGAATAAGAAAAAAGTAGCAATGATTCACTCCGCAGTGAAGTTATCAAGAGCGCTGACAACCGTTGCTCGAACAGCCTGCTTGGGATCCCTCTCCAATAAACCACTCCTCTTTACTCCGTCATCAACATCGCCGTTGAGATGGTTTCATGAAAACATCAACGGTCCAAATGCAAGTCCAGTTGCTCTTCAAATGATCGACTACGCTCTCTCCCTTGCCAAATCTCAGAAATCAGGTTTTTGGGTTTTCTTTTTTCTTAATTTCCTTTTTAATTAGCATATAATTCATTCCAATCTTCTTCACTTTTCTTTCTGTGTAGATGAATCGTACGGGCAAGCTATGCTAGTACTGGAGCAGTGCCTTTCTTCTCAGTCAAGCGAAGGGCTTGATTTTTTGACCCAAAATTCGAAGGGGATGGTCCTACTCGCTATGTCTAACTTATTATTTGGAAGGTTCAAATTTTTTTTTTTGTCATTATTGTGTTCATGGAGCACAGTTAGTTAGTTTGATTTTGGCGTATTGGGAAAGTAATATTGATCTTAAGCTGATATTATGTAGGGAAAATTATGAAGAAGCAATAGAGAAACTGGAGAAAATTCAAGATTTAGTTCAGTCTTCTTTGGGTGTAAGAGGTAGGAAGCTGTGTTTTCAATACAAATTTCTTGCTTTCATAGTTAAATAGTCCTGTTGAATTCCCGTTATCGAAATGGTATTGACTAGAGATATGGTTTTTTTTGGTAGTTGCTGCCATGGAAGCTCTCGTGGGACTTAATTTAGACTTGGGGCATGTAAGTTGCTTGAAACACTCCTTTTCATCTACTTTGCAATTTTCTTTTTGTTATTTAGGATGTAAAATTTATCTGTAGATGCTTCTCCCTATATAGGATGATACTTCATCGGTGCTGGCAGATAAATGCTTAGAACTCCTGGGTAAAGATGAAAATAATCATAAAAGTATTATTGGAGACTTTGTGGTTGCAGATGCTCGCTCTAAAGCGGTTAAAGGGCTAGTTGAGCTTGTCCATGGCAATCTTGGATCAGGTAGGTCTAAAAGCATTGCTGAATTTATTGTTTCATTGTATAATTACTGAATGTGTGCCTGCTTCTGTTCAGCTGAGTCATTATTCCAAGGATTTCAGGACAGTGAGGGTTGTGCTGGTGAGCATCTCTTTTATTCTTAAGACTGTATAGGGTATGCTGCTGTGCCATATACCAATGTTGTGATATATAGGAAATGCTGCTTTATCATATGGAGAGTTCTTGCATTCCACACGGAACTTCTCAATGGCAAAGGAATTGTATCACAAAGTTATTAATGAGGTGGCTGAAAACAGAGACTTCACTGGCATACATGCCTGGGCAGCTTGCAATATGGCTTCAGAAGAAGTTCTGCTGGCAGCCAACTGTGCCTTGGGGCAGCTTGAGACACATATGGGGTAAGCTTAGAGTTGTTTGCCTTTTGTTGGTCATTTCTGCTAATTGGATCTTCTGATGCCATATCTATGTTGACATTTATTTCAGGAAATTTGGTGATGCAGAGGAGACATTGACGAAGGCATTGAATAAAGCAGAGCAACTTTTTGGTGTGTTACTTTTAGGTTTTCTTGTTAATTTCAACTAATCTGGAAAACTTTGGAGTTAATTTATGGATGCTAAATCAATATGTTCTGTACTTTTATTGATATCATGTAGGCTCTCGTCATCCCAAGGTTGGTGTAGTTTTAACCTGCTTGGCTCTCATGTTTCGGCATAAAGCAGTACAAGAGCATTCAAGTTCTCTTTTAATACAAGAGGTCAGAACCTTCACATGTCCCATATAAATATTTTGGCAATCTAAGATTTTAATAACTATCGTTTACCTCATTAATGGATCATCATTTTTCATTTGCTGTGTCAAGTCTTATCCAATAAATCAATTTAATTAGCTGATGTGGTATATTAGGTCTTGTAAATTAAAGATGAACTATATTTTGGATTCTAGGAACTAGTGTGGTAGAATAGAATGATTTTTCTTAGATCCTAACTAGTTTGAATAGGGTTATAAGGGCACTGCCTAACAAAAATCAAAATGTTGGACAGATAAATGTCAGAATGGTTTCTTTCTGAGTATATATAAATCTTTTTCTTTCTGTCTGTCTCTAACTCCTACCCTACACACCTTTTTGTTTCTCAAGAGGATGTTCATTTATTGGCTCAAATTATCCACTATGCTGTTGTATAAGTATCAATGTTATGGTTTGTGCAAAATTTTCACAATTTTGTAATGGTTTTGGTATTGTATCACTGGCAGGGACTTTATAGGAGGGCAATAGATTTGCTGAAAGCTCCACCATTGGACTCTGAAGGTATGGAGAAAATTGTTGTAGATGTTTTAACCCTTCTGTTCAATTAGTTGAATGAATGATTTTTTTTTTTTTTTTTTTTTTTTTTTTAACTTTTATGATTGCATAGGCAATGTAATGATGGGAAGTTCAAGTAGGAGGGACATTGTGGCCCTTGCAAGAGGTATGGTTAATCATTCACTCCTCCATCATGCCTTTTGAAGTTAGTCTTGTATTGATATTTAAAATTTAAATTTAATCTATCTGCATTAGTTATTCACTTCATCAAAACCTTAGCAGTCATTTTTTCACCCTTTGAACGAGAGGTGGCCTGTGAACTGATATTGTCCACAATGATGAATGATAAATACATCCTTGTACCTCTGGAATGCTGTCACCTAGACAGATTTTGTGGTGACTGGTTGTAAGTTGGTTAGCATGTTAAACTTCATGCATCAATGCAATGAGGCCTGACTTATTATTTTCTATAGCTGTAATTCCAGTGCTACAAAATGTGTGTTCCATTCTAATTGTTGTGAGTTGTCATGTTGAATATTTTTGCTAATATCACAGGTGGGTATGCTGAAGCACTCTGTGTTCAACAGAATAGGAAGAATGAAGGAGAAAGGATGAAAAGGTGGGCAGAAGCAGCATGGAGGAACAGACGCTTTTCACTAACTGAGGCACTGAAAATCTCAGAATCTTCCAGCAAATTGCTAGTTATAGATGCTCGAATTGGCAGGGCCATATAGTTTCTCTTTCTCCAAGGGCACAGCAGTTCAATGTCAGTTATTAGTACATTAGAAGGAGATGCCAGGATTTGCTCTGATGGCATGAGTGCATCTCGTGTTTGCAAAGGGGCACAAACAGGTCAACAGATAGTTTATGAATTTGTTGCACGCCAGATGAATATTTGAGAACTTGCACCGAAGGCATGAATGCACCACCTCCAGTTTTATGTTTGGTACCATCTACTTATCCATGGGATTTGCACTTATAGTCCTGTACTTATACATTATCTGTGTCTTTTGCCCCATTCCTAGCAAATAACTTGTATCGGCTAGAGGATAGTAGATTTTGCAATAAAATGCATGAGAACCTCTTCCTCTCTCTCTGCCTTCCTGTTTCGACTATCTATGAGATATGCACAGTCTTGTACTTACTTGTACATAGTCCCCTGCATATGCACATAGTCTTGTACTTACTTGTACATAGTCCCCTGCAAGTAAGTTATGTTAGCTAGGGGATTGTAGAAATTGGAAATAAAATGTGTGAAAACCTCTTCTCCTCTCTCTCCTCTCTCTCTCTCTCTCAAGTAGTTCATATATCAATATGAAGGTTATGAGAGGGTTCCCAATGTTTATTAAGCTAATGGAACATTATTAAATTGTTTAGCTGATAATCAATGTCAGATTCATCTGGAATGTTTTGCATGCTGAAAGTCATCATCGTATTCTTTTGTACCATCCATGATATTTTTTTTATATACAAGAATTTGATAAATCGGTTGCAAACAGAGCTACTGCCTACTACTAGCAGAGATTCTGATTTCTGATGGGATATGTCGAAGGATGTCGCAAGTATAACTGATTTTGGTGTAGTTGCGGCAATCTAGAAGTCAGACTTTAGAATCTCTATTGCGGGCACATAGTCTTGTAGAAATATTAGTATTATGGAACGATTTTCATGCCCCGTTTTTTATTGTACATTACTAAAAGGATAGAATGATTCAAAATAAAGTGGCAGATTACCGAAGAAGAATTCATAAATTAGCTACAAGGCAACTGTTGTTTGCAGACATAAAGTCACAACAAAAGCAGTTAAGAAGTATCCGAAGCTCGAGTTACAAACACATGTATACAAAGATTGAATCTTCAGAGAGGAAGATCAAGTCCTTTCCCAATATCCACTCCAATAACTTGAAGTATTCCTTTATTCAAAATCTGAAAAATCCAATCCCATACTCATAGATGAAAAATCTTAGCAAAAAGAAATCATTCTTTAATTTAATCCACTATACCAACATAACATTAATTAACAGAGTAAACTCACCAATTCTACAATGAAAACTCCAATGAGTCCAATCATACAAGCTCTAGAATTCCATATTTCAGCAGTCTTAGTAAATCCAAGAAATGGAGCTTGGAATTTTGGCTCCACTTTTGGCACTTCCACCTGAAAACAATACACAAATAAATAAATAAATCACATTCTTTCAATCCTAATTTGCAAAATTCATATAAGAGAAAGAGAACGAGAACATACACCAGCAGGAAGCCTTGCAGCTCGGACCTTGAAGGAGAGTGCCTGTTTCTTGGGGATTTTGGTAAATTGGGAATTTGGATTCTTGAAAAGCAATAGTTTCTGGTTTTGGGGATGAATAGTTGTTAGAGGTTTTGCGGGAAGGAAAGATGATGCCATTTTCGTGTTCTTTCTTGGCCACTCCTTGTCCGTCTGCGTATATCGGCGATTTCGTTTAGATTATCTAAAGCCCAACTGCGCTTGGTGTTGTATCCTACGCATCATGCTGTTGGCCCACTGTGAATTATGTGGTGGATATTGCCTTACTTTCTCTACAGTTTGGTGTTTGCTTTTCCCATACAACTATACAGATAAATTAGTGGCTGGTGCCATGCATGAAATTTTTTTTTCCCTTGACGGTGAAAAGAGAATGGCATATGGAAATATCTAAACATAAAAAATTTAAACTTATATTTTTATTTTTCAATAATTAAATAATATTTATTCATTTAGTGGCACTAAAATTTATTTTTATTAATTTAGTAGTACTGGAGTTATTTTTAAAAAAAATGTCTCAAATTCAAATCTTAATTAAAATTAAATTTACCAATAAAGAAAAAAATTATGTTGAAAAATTCAATTACAACGATATAAGTTTGATATACTTTGACATGCAAAATTAAAGGATTTAGTCATTATTTTTCAACTAGTGATGAGTCCACACTTTTTGTAGATTTTGATTATATTTTTTTAATTTGTATTTTATTAAAATATTTTAACGTATGAACATAATAATAATAATTTTATTAAATTTAAATATTATCATTTAATAATTTTAAATATTAATATAAATAAAAAATATATATAGATCAACTAATTAAAGAATAATAAAAATATTAATTACATCCAGTCACAATTTTTTTTTGTTTTTGTAAAATGAATCAATAACGGAGAGAAAAAAAACTAGACCAAATAATAAATAGTATAATAATAGAAAATGAAGATACTTATGTGAATCAAAAGACTATTAACAATAGAGATTTGATTTAGACTACTAAATAACCTGATAATTTATTCTTCAAGATCCCTTTAATCATCAAACTACATATTGCTGAAAGTGATGAAAATGCCCACTTTGTGGATACATTAGTTATTCTGCTCCAACCCTTTTAATTTAAAAACTCATACCCTAACAAGAAATTATTCAATATATAGACCTCTTATCAGTTGTTTAAAACAAATTACAAAATTAAGAAGTAATGTTAGATCAGTAATTTTGGTCCCTTAATTAGCCTCCCTCTTTCTTTTCTTAATATTGGCTGATTCAAGATAAGTGTTTGACGATCTTGGCACTTTAAAGAGAGAGAGATCAACATGGCTATCATAAACATCAATCCTCTCTGTCAACAGAACTGTCACAGGACTTGAAGGGCAGTAGTTGGAGTTCCCACAGGCTGCTAAATTGTTGCCAGGGTTAAGCACTTTCTCTTCCATCAGGTTATGGCATTTGACTATGTCATCCTATATATTGTACATTCACAAACATTAATTATAATGCAGTGAAATATTATCTCACCTCTAATTATATTATAAAGTCTTTTTGATATTATTATTTGAGTTATTATTAAGAAAAATACGTATTATGTTGAAAATGTTGATTATAAAACATTAAAAATTGTTTTTAAAATGAATTTGATATGTTCTAATCACAAAACCTCCAAAATAATTAAATAATATTTTTAAATTGTTTTTATAACAATATATAAAATGTTACTTTCTTTTTGAAAAAAAGTTTCAATCTTAATGCCAAAGCATGTTTATTCAATCCATTTTTTAAACAGCTATATACCTTTTGATTTTGATCGAAGAAGCCTGTAATATACCCGAGGTGGGTGTCGGATTTTGATGGAAGTAACTCTTCTAGACCGCACCAAAGAGCACATACAGCAACTATACTTGGTTTATATTCCACCAATTTGCTATCTGCATCATTTTAATTATTTTGATTATAGGAGGATATGAAACATATATTTCTTGAAATCAAATATTCTATTTAATTAATATAAATAAATAATACATTAATTTAGTGGCTAAATCTTGCCTTCATTGTGTGCATGTACCAATCCAAAATTTTCAATTATTTCATCATGTATGATCAACCCAACTTTTTTTTTTTTAAATAATCAACCCAACTAAAACCTTAAATATTGCAATATAGTTTGTGTAAATTATATGAATTATTTTTCTCCATTTCACCTATTTTAAGATCACATCTTTTTTGAATATAGCGCTAAAACTTAATTATTATTTATGACATACTTTTTCGACACATCTTATACAATATAACATCTACTCAACATGTGTGTCATAAGTTCTTTTCTTTAAAAAAAAAAATAATCGTATTGGAATGTTCATGTTGTATTACTATCACATTCTATATCCGTGTCTATACCTCATAGATTATCATATACAAACTTTCCACATTTATAATAAGCAACATCTTAATTTTGTGCTATTAATCAGATTTTAAGGGTAGAACTAGAAGACTAGCTAGATATATATATATAATTAACAACATCCCAATCATCTTTCTTGTAATTAACTTGATCAACCATTAATGTGAAATCATAGACATATACATACCTAGTATAGATTCAAGAAGCAGGTCAGTGACTCGAGCAACTAAATCCCTTTGAAGATGAGATTTCAAGGGTTCAATATTCACTGTCAGAAGCTCTACATAAGAATAAGCTGTTGTAGAGCTAAGGCGCCATTCTAATGCCTGTAACAGCACCAATTCCATCCGTTGAATTGTAATTGTTTGAAATGAGTGATCCAAATCCTCCATCTTCATTAACCACCACACCACAAATAGATTCTTACATATTAGTTACTACTTACTAATCAGTAGAGATTTATTACTTTGTACATATAATAATAGTCACCTGGATTTCATGCAAGGAAGGAGCAGATGTCTCGCTAAATTTAGTTGCAACAGATAGACAAGCTACTGACAGCAAATCAACCATCCAATTCTTCCATCCCTGCAAAGTATGATTATAAACAATCGATTGACACTACTATAAATATTGAATTAATGTCATTTAATACTTGATAATTGATATCGAAAATAATAATTTATTACAATAAGTTGACGATACTACAGATTAAAAACCTCCTTACTTTGCATTGATTCATAGATAAAAATCGATCAAAATAATTTGCTGCATTGAAGAGGGTAACAAAAGAGAGATTCAATCGACTGCGAGACTGAAAACATAAAATTAAAATGAAATTAATTATCAGAGAAAGATGTAAAAAATAAATAAATAAACAAAATGCAAAAGAAAAACCAACCTTGATAAGCCAATGAATTGCTCTGAATCTAGCAAAAAACAAATTTTTAGACTGAAGATGCTCTATATAACCATGTTGAGGCATATAAGATAACTCCTTTTCAAAGCAAATAGACATAGCCTGTTCACAATCTTCTTTAGTAGTATAGAAAGAACCAGCAAAGTAGTTTTCTGAAGTATTATAATGAAGATGATCAGGAGTTGAAGGAGTAGTAGAGAGCAACAACTCATCACAAAGTAAATAATTATAATCCATAGTTAGGGGGGTGTGAATTGGAAACTGTTATAAAGTTGTATAGCAATATTATAATTAGGAGATGAAGGGAATGGGACAGAGAGAGAAATTGTCTGACAAGAAAATCATTTTTGAAAATTTATAAATGTACTTGACAAATGTGTGTATTATAAGGTAGTTGAAGGAGGAGTGGTGGTTAGAGAAAAGAGGGGAAGAGATATAAAAAAGAGGACACGACCCTCATGAAATGGGGTAAATGCTTTGCATGGATATTTTTTACTGCTGCAGTAACCAATTGCGTGAATGCACGAGGTTGTTGGCTGCATAAATGTGCATATGCATATACCTTTTTCAAGATTGGGAAGTTATTATGTTTGAGTCCAAGTTATTAATTAGATTAGCGATTGAAATCATGAAATGACACCCATTATTACCAAGTGACTGACTGGGGAATTAGTAGGAGATTTTTCATTTTTTTATAAATTTATTTTTCATTTTGGCTCAAATTTAACACCTTTATGCTCTAAAAATAATTTCAATTACTAAAACAAAAATCACATTCATATTTCATTTTTGCCATTTTTCCTTTTATGGGTCCTCTTTTTCACGTAAGTTGGCGTATTCCAGCTGGGGATGTAGGCCCACTTAATCAACCAGGTATCATGGGTATGAACACTACTGATTGCTACTACTGCTAATAAATTATCATAGAATTGCTTTTGCTGTGCTGCTTGTACGGAAAATCATTTCTTTCCCCACTTGTAAGCGGACTCATTTTTGTTGCATGCACCTTTGTAATTTTGAAACAGTTAAACAGAGAACCGGAACAAATCAACAATTTTGTGAGCAGCTATGATTTCGATAATTTCCGTTTTAGCTTCAGAAACTTTTCAGTTTTTTTCACTGAATCAAATTGTTAATGATAGAAGTAATCTTCACACAGCTTTGTGCTACCAATTGACTAGCGATACAATAATGCTATATTCAGTAGGGAGATAAATACTGTAACCACCATACATCATTCTTCACTAAGCACAAGCACACCTAACATAAGGACATGCACATCTCATTAAGTTTTCTAATACAATTCTCAAATACCCCGTCATTTTCAGAGATTTAGTTGTAGTTGACAATCTCCAGTAATCAAGTTTGCTTGGGACGGAACATTTCCATTTTACTGCAACTCATAGGAGGAAAAACTGAAGCCTGACCGTCCCTCATTGGTGGATTTCAGTTCAAGCTTCTGAAATGGGCTGCAGGTTGATTCAAGCATATATTTCACCAATCAGTTTGTTTCAATGGGAAGACAAATTTTTTAAAAAAATGATTGTAAAGTAAGATCAATCTACTGGTTTAAGCATATCCATATTTCTATAAACAGAGTGCAATCACCATCAATCACTGACATTTATATTCTGACAATGAAGGAGAAATTATAGAATGCTAGCAAATGGAAAAAGAAATTTACCTGCTATTAGGATCATAATAGAAGCCATTAATTGAGCCATCAGCACAAGAGAAGCAAACATAGTAAAACCCAGCTATAGTTAACCCACAGTCTGTTCCAACATTGACAAAATATTGCTCTTTCCATCTCTATATGAGAAAATCAAAGAAAATGAATAAGTTATTTGTATTCGATATATTGAGAATTTTTCACCAATTGATGAAATGATTGAGAGTAGATTACCATAAATATGTGTGAGCAGTTACTCAAGTCCAAGGATTTCCCGCCATCAACCTGTACTTGGCACTATAAAGCACAAAGTCAATCGAATGAACAGATATTCCTGGATAAGAAGGTAAAATTCTGACTCCTTACCAAGAAAGGGGAAAAAGATGGAAACTTTGTCCAATGCCTTATGTCATCTTCCGGTCTGTTAAAAATATCTCAAACTAATTAGACAGGGATAATTGACATTAAGCAATCATGGTATCACCATTGACCTGTTGTCCACTACCACTAATGTCCATATAAAAACCAAACTCAAGAAACAGAAGGAAGGCACATACGATGCTTCCCATTTGCCAGTGAAGAAAGTGTAATTCTTGCCATCAACAATTTCCCCTTCCCAGAAGGTAACTACCTGGCAAGCACAACATGTAAATCAAGTAAATTTTAAATTAAAGACGTAAAAAAATTCTGCATCACAATTAAATTGCCAGATTCCCACCAGAATAAATTTGGTGGCATCTTACAGAATCCCCATGTCCGTCATGAGAATTGCAGTCCCACTGAAAGCACATTAGCAAGTAAAATTCATCCCATATAGGGTACACACACAAAATTTATAGGCTATAATCATTTAATATCCTATAATCTTTAAAAAGACATTTAAGAGACAGTGTTGAAAACACATTTTGCTAGAATTTGACTGCAGATAATCACCCACAACTTTAAATATTAACAAGGTCAGAATTCTGAGGATAAATACGTTATTTGCATAGAAGCCTTCCAAATTCCAACTAAGGCATGTGTCAACCAAAATAAGGAAAATTAGTAACATGCACAAAAAAGCTCTCAAGAAAACCTCTGCTTTGATCCTTCATTGTCCTTTGTTGAAATATTCAAAGGAAAAAAAAAAAAAGTGCACTCCATTTAGCTGGTCAATGAATTATTCAAAAACAGAAAAAATAAAGGAGAAAAGATAATACCCACTAAAAATCCAGTGTTTGAGTGTTTGAAGAAAAGAAGAAAGAGGCTTACTGGTGTGTCTGCCATAGGAACATTCAGAGCTTCCATGGTGCCACATAAATAACCATGATCAAGGTCACATCCTTGAATACGGACATTAACTCTCCATGCTTCATCTTTCTGTAGACTAGACACATTCTGGGTACCAGAGAAGGCCTGCAACAAAACAAATTTGCAACTTTTGCCATCTCAATGCATGCAATTCTAACAGGTCTAGCAAAAAATTGGGGGAACAAACATTAAAACAGTTACATTAATTGGGAAATTAAATAATAAAAAATCCTAAATTAAGAGAACAAGCAGTCGAAGGATAAGAAAAATTGAAAAATAACCTGTCCAATACTCAAAAGCGTACAAAATGGAGGGGAAGTTTGTCCAGAATTTGCACCTTCAGAATTAAGCATAATATGTTAAGGTCAGATTAACAGAGATTGTATGTTCAAATGCAAAAAAAAAAAAAAAAAAAAAAAAAAAAAAAAAAAATCATAAAAGCAAAGAATTAAGTCAAAAATAGAAACCCTAATAGGTCAGTGGTAATTATTTGATTTGATTTGATGCGAAAAGGTGAAGAATTGAATACCTGGAACTTGACAAGGTGCAAAGCTCTCCACTAATCTCACTGGCATTTCTTTATGGATTCATAAACTTAGATCGATCTCTCTCATTTCCAGTCCTTCGCTCAGGGCAACCTGTCCTTTCTACTCTTCTTTTCTTTCTTTCTTTCTATTAAAAGACAAAACGCTGTGTTTCGGTGATAACTTCGTCGTTTGATCGAAACGGCGCGTTCATGTCTTTTTGCGTTTCTTGGTATGCTCTCATCATATATGCTTGTTCGTTACCCCCCTTTTTTTTTTTTTTTTTTTGGAAAATTACTATTTCTGTTAAATTTTGATCTAATATATTGGCAGTCTTTCCTTTTGTAAAAATATGTTTAAAAGAAACTGAAACTGGTGTCTTAGATGAAACTAATAGTAAGGTGAAGTTACTTTAAATGTAGATGTCAGAGATCGAATATCACCCATATTAAATTTATTCTCTCCAATATTTTAAAATATATATATGTTTAAAAGATTCCTAAGGTTTATTTTCATTAATACTAAAAAAATATTTACATTCATTATCTACTACTTTTATTTTAAAATTCATTAAAATTAATATAACTAACAATTTTTTTTTTTCAATATTGTTATTATTATATTATTAATATTTTCTTTTGAGAAAAGAAGCATTATATAAGAAAAATGTAAATAGAGAATGTAAACTCTTTTATCCAGATGAGTTCATTGATAGAATTTGTAAAAATTAATCTAGCAAGATGGTAGGCAACTATATTTGTTTTCCTAGGAACAAAATTGAAAGAAATTTAAAAAAAAAGACAAAAACTATTTGAAATAGCCAAAATGTCAGCAATTATTAATCCTAATTGAGATAAATCTTCTGCCTTTCTTCGGATTGCTTGAACAACCAACTAGCAAGGATTCCAAAATTAAATTTGCTCTCTAAAACAATTTACTTTCTTGCTCATCTCTACTTTTTCCCTCCAAAGGTCAAATTTTTAGTTTAGAAAGGTGTTTGAGGTGACTTTTTATAAATTAAATACATCATTATTTCTCCCCGTTTCTTTTAAAAATGACAATAGAACGGGACGAGACAGATTTTAATATTCTCATCTCCCTCCAATGAATAGTCAGAACAAAGACAGGCGGATAAATCGAGTTCGGAGTGGGACGAAAATCTCCATTTTTTTTTTATAATTTTATTAATATTAAAATTTTATAATTTATATATTTTGACAAAAATATTATACATATTTATATTAAGTTTTATATATTATTAATTAATATTTAAATAATAATAATAAAATTAAATACTCAATAATCTAATTTTAAGGAAAACTAATAATTTATATATATATATGTAACATGAAATTATAATAAAATATATATATATACTAATTTTATGGAATTAAGGCGAAGATCGAAGCTGGGCGGAGCGAAGAGACTCAATCTCATCCCTGCCTCATTATCATATACGGAGCGGGGATTTTTCATCAGGTTCGAGGCGGGGGCAGGGACGGATTTATTGTCGAGACGGATCGAATTTTGCCATATCTAATTTTTTTTTCTTTTTTTTTCAATTTCTCTCCAAACCAAACACAAACTTAGTTTTTTTTTTTTTAACTAAAATTAGTCTTTGAGTTGAAAGTTTAAAACTTTTACTTTTGAATTTAAAAATCTAACTTTTTAAAAAATAATGTCATTTAAATTTTTAAAAAATTATGAAAATTACTTAATAAAACTTAAAACTCTTTTCCCTTACTCAGTTGAGGGCGGCTTAATTTAATCGAGCAAGCGAAATAATTTTGTATTTTCACATTTTTTTTTTTTCTTTTTGGGTACAGGCCTGGTCGCTGGGGTTAGGAAAAATGTCGGATCAAAAGTAAGCTCCTCGTGATTTTTATCCAAGAAGTGCGTTTTTGACTTTTAGACCTTTTTTTTTTTTTTTTAATAGACTTTTAGACGCTTTGTAATATAGAAAAAGGAGGAAAATATATTTTCTGCCACCAATAACCAGAACTACCAAGATGATGATAGTGTACTTTGAGGTGTATTGTCTAATAGTCGTCACGGCTCTCATCAGATCAGCCGCCGCCAACATGGGCGGTTTTACCTTCAACGGAAATATAGAACTCAGTGGTGTAGCGGAGGTGTCCACTGGTAATCTCTTCAGGCTCACTAACACCTCAACATTTACAGTTGGTCGTGCTTTTTATGCTCAACCACAAACCTTCAAGAATTCATCAAACGGCAAAGCCTTTTCTTTCTCCACTACTTTTGTCTTCGCCATCGTCACTGACAAGTCCAAATTGAATGGCCATGGAATGGCTTTTGTGATTGCTCCCTCAAAGGACATATCTGGAGGTGCATCATCCCAAAATCTTGGATTATTTAACAGAACAAATGAAGGAAATTCATCCAATCGTATCATTGCAGTTGAATTTGACACGTTCCAGAACATGGAGTTTAATGATATCAATAGTAACCATGTTGGGATTGACATCAACGGCTTAGATTCTGTCAAATCGGCTCCTGCAGGCTATTTTGCAGATGCAACTGGTGAATTCAAGAATTTGAGTCTTGCAAGTGGGGAAAGAATACAAGCTTGGGTTGAATATGATGCCACAGACAATCAAATTAATGTCACTTTATCTCCAATTCATGTTGATAAACCCAAGCTGCCACTTTTGTCTTTGGATATAGACATTTCTCCGATCATCTTAGACCAGATGTATGTGGGGTTTTCCTCCGCCACAGGTCAACTAGTACAGTCCCATTATGTTCTTGGTTGGAGCTTTCAGGTACAAGGGAAAGCTCAACTTGATTTATCTATACTACCAACTCTACCCGGCGAAAAGCAATCCAAAAGTAAAAAGAAAGAATTGGCAATTGGGTTGTCCTTAGCTGGAATTGTATTGGTAGCCATAACAATCTCCTTTATTCTTCTATTCATGAAAAGGAAAGCCAAATTCAGTGAGATACTTGAAGATTGGGAAGTTCAGTATGGACCTCATAGATTCTCTTACAAGGACTTAATTTCAGCAACCAAAGGGTTTAAAGAGAAAGAACTGCTTGGAAAAGGGGGTTTTGGAGAGGTTTATAGAGGTGTGCTTCCTGTATCAAAAGTCCAAGTTGCAGTAAAGAAGATTTCTCACAATTCTAAACAAGGGATGAAAGAATTTGTAGCTGAGATTGCCACCATTGGTAGGCTGCGACACCCCAATTTAGTTCGACTTCTTGGATATTGTCGTGGTAAAGGTGAGCTTCTTTTGGTTTATGATTATATGCCTAATGCCAGTCTTGACAAATTCATTTACAATAAGGCACAAGAAACTCTTAATTGGAATCAAAGGTTTAAGATTATCAAAGATGTTGCTTCAGGACTTAAATATCTTCATGAAGAATGGGTGGAAGTTATTGTCCACAGAGATATTAAGGCTAGCAACGTGTTATTAGATGCTAAATTCAATGGAAAATTAGGTGATTTTGGGCTTGCAAGAAGCAGCAAACGCGCACAGGATCCTCAAACTACTCATGTAGCCGGCACTTTCGGATACATTGCACCAGAGCTTGCTAGAAATGGTAAGGCAACTACAAGCACTGATGTTTATGCATATGGGGCATTTTGTTTGGAGGTTGCTTGTGGTAGAAGGCCAGTGGAGTCAAGAGGGTCGCCATTAGAGGCGAATTTGGTAGATTGGGTATATCAGTGTTGGAAGGAAGGGAAGATTTTAAGTACAGTGGATTCTAAACTGAACAATGATTTTAAGGTTGAAGAGGTTGAACTAGTTTTGAAACTTGGACTAGTTTGCTCGCATCCTGTTGCAGAAGTTAGGCCAAGAATGTCACAAGTTCTGCTGTACCTCAAGGGCCATGCTTCGCTCCCTGACAATTTTTATTTTCATGTTCTGAATCAAGATCAGAAAGGAAATCAGTCCCATAATCTTGCTATATTGAATTATAGTACACCTTCAATGACATTCACTGAATCATTCAATTCTGTTGGTCGTTGACTATTGTAGTAACATAGATTGCAGAAGAAAACCTGATGTGGATAATTCAAGAGCCAAATAGTTTTCACAGGTGAAATTTACTTATACAATGTTAAGATATCTTGTTTAGTATTTACATTAAGAGTACTAAAGTTCCATTTGGACTCGTGCTTTGTATATTAGCATTTTTGGAATAATTGCAAGGGAAAAAAAATTCTAAAAAACTTTATACACAACCAATGTTCAAGAAATGAATGGAAAGAAGGGCAATTGATTAATATCAATATCACTCCCAAATTTATTTTTGATCTTTTTATTTTTGATCTTTTATATATATGTATATATATATATATATATATATATATATATCTAGTCCTTCATAAATGATCTGAAGATTCACCTTATTAATTGTTGATACATATGTCTTGTTAAATCAAATGACGAATTGGTATGGCATAGCAAGCTTGATTGAATTGATCATTTCAAGCTTGTAGAAAATAAACTAACTCAGCTTCAATTTTAACTTGCAAATTTTATTTTCTTTTATCTTGTAGCTGCAATATATATGTGTATATATATATATAACAACTCTATTATCAACAAATACATATTGTCCATGGACCATAAGGCAGTACCGAGAATGAAAAAAAGAGAGGATAAATTTTAAAAGAGAAAGGAAAAGAAAAGAAAAGAAATCAGCGGCCACCTGAAAGAAGGGACTCTGCTACAGAAGATGAATGTGAGAAAGCTTTGTCCATGGAAAAAGGATAAGACGCAAAATCATCAAAACCTTCATGGTGTGTAAACGTTAGGCCACTCGAGCAAAGGCCAAGAGATGACAGCTCTGGTAGAGGAATTTCCCCCTCTAAGAACCGCATAACTTGGCGCATACTTGGCCTAACTTCAGGCTCTGAATGAGAGCATAACAAACCAAGTTTTAAAACCAATTCCACTTCTTCTTCTACATAATCTGCACCCAAATTTGGATCTCTAGCTTCAAGAATTTCACCTCTAACCCAATAAGTAAACACCCAATCAAGCAAAATTATATCCTCTGCTGGTTCTCTTCGCTCTATTGGCCTTTTACCACAACAAACCTCAAGCAAAAATGCACCAAAAGCAAACACATCAGTTTTTGTTGTAGCCTTTCCTGTTCTAGTATGCTCAGGTGCAAGATAACCAAGAGTACCAACGACATGGGTTGTTTGAGGATCTGTTCCATGGTCATATAATCTTGCAAGCCCAAAATCTCCTAATCTTGCATTCATTTCACCATCTAACAACACATTGCTAGCCTTTACATCTCTATGAATCACAACTTGTTCCCATTCTTCATGTAAATAAAATAGCCCTGAAGCTACACCTTGAATAACTCTAAATCTCTGCCTCCAATTTAAAGTTACTCGGGGTTGGTCATATAGGTACTTGTCTAGACTTCCATTAGGCATGTAATCATACACCAAGAGTAGTTCTCCTTTTCTCCGGCAATAGCCTAATAGAGTTACTAAATTCCTGTGACGAAGCCTGCCAATACTAACAATTTCTGCTACAAAAACTTTCATTCCCTGTCTTGTTTCATGTGACACTTTTTTCACTGCAATTTCAATCTTAGAATTTGGTAATACTCCTCTATAGACCCTACCAAATCCACCACTACCCAATAGTTCTTTGTCCCTAAATCCTTTAGTAGCAATGTACAAATCTTTGTATTTGAATCTGTGAGGCCCATAATCAAGTTCCCAATCTTCAAGAACTTCTGCAAATTTTCTTTTCCTTCTTATGAAATAAACTATACCTGAAATTGCTATCAAAACCAAAGTTACAGAAATTATTGGCAACCCAATGGTTAAAAATTTTGATCTCTTCTTGGGTCCAATTCTTGGAAGCTTAGGAAGTTGAGAAAGATCTAATTCTTGAGCTTGGCCATTCATTTTATAGCTCCAACCCAGTATATAATGTGATGTTAGAACAGAGCCAGTAGATGATGAGAAACCAACATACATGGTTTCTTGCAAAATTGGTGACAAATCTTTAGATAAAGAAAGAAGTGGAAATTTGGGTTTAATTATATCAATTGAAGCTAAAGTGACATTAATTTGCTTCTTCAGACCATCATAATCAACCCAAACTTGCATTGGTTGGCCACTAATAAGGGTCAAGTTTGTAAGCTTACCTCCAAAATTAGCAAAATATCCTGCTGAGGAAGATACAATAGATCTTAACCCATTAATATCAATACCCACATGATTATCATTGATATCACCAAATTCATTGCTGGTGATTGTGTCAAGCTCCACTGCAAGAACATGGTTGGTGCCATTACCATTGTTGGACTCATTAAACAAACCAAGAAATTGGCTCGGAAGAGATCCTGGGAGGCCTTTTGTTGGAGAAATCACAAAAGCAATCCCATGACCACTAATTGTTGGAATTTCAGGTCGAATAGCAAAAATAAAGGTGGTAGAGAAGGAGAAAACAGGGCCATTTGTGGAGTTCTTGAATTCTATTGGGTTTGGATAAAAGGCATGACCTTTTTCCTGTTTGGTATCATTAGTGAGCCTCAAAAGACCATTAGAGGTGATTTCAGCTATGCCATCAAGGCTTAGATTAGTGGATCTGAAGCCATTGTAGGTGAAATTGAGATCTTGGGAATCAGCTAAAGTAACTAAAAGAGAAAGCAAAAACACAAGTTTCATTAACATGGCTTGTCTGTCTTATCCAGGCCTATTGGTATATTGATGAGTTTCAAACAGTCTTTGCTTATAAGGTCATCCCAACCCAAAAACTCAAATACAGTAACCTTTACTAGAATGATAATGATGTAACTAAAATAAATTCATTTCAATCATCCAATTCATTTTTAATATCAAAAATATATTTCATTTATATTCTTTTTTATCTCTCATTTTATATTTTTTTATTACTTTCATATTATTTTATTAATTTATAAATTATGCTCAAAGTTATTTTTTTTTTTTACATATTCATCTAATAAAAATATAATTTATTATTTAATAATATTAAATTAAATAAAAATTTAATTAAATTTTACATATTATAAAAAGACCGATATATTATTTATATATTAATAAGCAAAACATAAATTTTATTTAAAAAAACATACAAAACAAACATTATATTAAATAATTAATAATAATAGAGCACAATTAAAAAAAATAAAATAATAATATTTATTCAATCCTCTGAATTAGTATATTACTCTAACATATGCTCTATTAATGTATTATGGTTTTTGTGATAAAAAAAAAAAAAAAAAAAAAAAAAAAAAGAAGCAAGATGGCGTTATACAGTGTCACACCAAAATTGACGTGGCACTGTATAAATATATTAAAATGGAGTGTAAAGTGGCGGGCGCGGATTAGAATAATTTTTTTTACTGTAGAATGGCTCTCCAACTAAAAAATGGGGTGGGTTGGAGAAACCCTTAGGCAAACAGTCTTCGTCCATTTATTAGTATATTGATGAGTTTCAAAGAGCATCATCATAGCCGTCGACAAATGATGAAGTCTGGACAATAGAATTCTCAGAAATTTTTTGATGGTCCTGATCGAAGTCAAATTTGGCGACTCACATGCGATTTTTTTTTTTTTTTTTTTTTTGCCAAATGACTCGTATGCGATGGTCCTGATCGGAGTATTTGACTAATTGGTAGTCGATAGAGAAAGTGAACACTAAATATTCCATGGCTGTTGCCTCATGGTTCAAGTGGTAAAGCTGATGGGTCAACGCGAGAGGAGTGAACACTTGAACAGAGCCGCCATTGAAGTTTCTTTGATGACACTCTGTTTCTCAATTCTTTATATATAGTTTAGTTTATTTTTCACTTGCGTCTTTGTTTGCTTTTGTCATTAGCAATTATAGTAATAATATATATAATAGTATTAATTGAACAGTAAAGTATTCTGAAATATTTCTAGTAATTAATTGTTTCAGTTTTATTCATTTTTTAGTTAATTAAAATTCAAATTTGTAAACTCATGTCACCAAAGAAAATTATAATGTCACATAACTTGAACTTCATTATATTTATCTTAAAAGATTTGGGTATTAATTACAAATTTTTTAAAATATTGCTTTTTTTTATTAGGTAAAAAAAAATATTACATACATCATCAACCTTTTAAATTCTACATAATCTAATAATAAATATATATATGGTCTCAATAAAAAACCTAACTTTAAATCTCCATCCACTAATGCTGAAAAAAAATTCTACCAATTCCTTAACCTTATTAAGAAAAAAAAAAAAAAAGTTGAATAATTTATATACTTTATTTTCAATATGTTAGCGAGAGAAATAAAACAAATCTTGATACTATTTATTCCAATTAGCAACTTGGACAAAAATCAACTTTGGTGAAGTATACAAAGAATCTTAAAGGATAAGGATGAAAAGATTTTGGCATGGAGAATTTTCTGCACTACCTAGAGATCAGAGAACAAAATATTATAGTCAATTGGTGGGCCATCAGTAATTGATACGTGATAAAATAATTAAACATGAAGATTTAGAGGTATTAGGTATCACAACAGTTTTTTATTTTTTAAAAATTTTTAAAAATAAGTATTAGAAAATATTTTTTAAAAAAATATTATTTTTTATTTATTTCATATTTATTTAGAAATATTTTAAAAATAATAAATTTTAATTTTTAAAATATTATTTTTATTTTTAAAAAACAAAAAATATAAAATATACAACATATCGAATGAAACTTAAGATTGTTTTTTGGCATTTTTTTTTATCCTTATTCAGGTCTCATAAGACTTCTTTGAATAATGTCAGGGCTAAAATATTAAATAATATGCGTGGAAAATATACTGCTCACATTTTTGAAAAATTCTTACTTACATCAATTCAATTGTATAAATTTATTTTATACACTAAATTAATAAGTAATATAATTTTTTTTATACAATAAAAAAAATATTTTATCTCAATGAATTAATATATAAATAAATTGGGGTTAGACGACTTTTCTCTCGACGCACGTTTAGCTATTTGCTAATATACGCTGGTTTCTAAAATGGGAAAGAAAAATTGAAAAAACCCTTCATCAAATCCTTTTGGATCTTCGCTGAAGTCCAAGTTGCAACAAGAGTTAATTGAGGAAATCGTTGGTGATTCGTCCTTTGGGATAGTGGAGAAGTATGGGTTAGTGGATATGAGTGATGTTGGAAATTATCAAGTGGTTGGAGAGATCGGAGTTGCGGAGGATAAGGTTGCGTCTGATATAGATGAGAATTTGATTGTGGATCCCATTGATTGTGAGCTCACTGGTTTGAAGGATGGCTGTACTGCTATCATTGGAAGAGTAGAGTTTGAACAAGGAGTTGGGAAGAAGAATTGGGTGGATTTGTTTAAGCATAATCGTGAACGCCTTCCAGAGTGTGAGTTGAAATTTATCCCTCCTGTGGTGAGTCATGGGGAACGAATTGTGAAATTCCATTCATCGGAAACTCAAGTGGAGGCTCAGAAGTGGAAATATGCTCTGATTGGTATTGTTTTGGATTCGGTACCCAGCTTCTTCAAAATGGAGAGGTTTGCGATGAATCGGTGGAAGAGGTTTGGGTTGGTATTTGTTCATTTGATTAAAGAAAACCTGTTCATGTTTAATTTTGGGTCTAAGGGTGACAAATTGAAAGTGATGGAGGAGGGTCCATACTCGTTTAATTAGAGGCCTCTTCTTATTAAAGAGTGGAGACCTAAGATGAAGCTAGATATTGAAATTTCTAGGGTACCAATTTGGGTTAAATTACCATTGCTTCCATGGGAATTTTGGACTGTGGAACTGTTGAGTAGGATTGGAAGTGTTTGTGGCAAACCTCTTTTTGTGGATCAATGTACGCTGAAGAAGTCTAAGTTGGGGTATGCGAGGCTATTAATTGAAATGGACTTGCATGGTGATTTCCTGAAGAATGTTATGCTAAAAGATGAAGAAGGTGAGCAATTTGAGTAGGATATTCTGTATGAATGGACTCCTGTAAAATGTGGGAAATGTCAAGGCATTGGGCATGAGGCTAAGGTGTGTGCTGGGGTGGTTCAAAAGTTGTGGCAAGTTAAAATGACTTCTCAGCTAGAGCAAATTTGTATGGAGAGGGGGCAAGGTGATATTTTGAAAGATATTACCAATATAGGGGCTTCATTTTCTGCTGGTCATGTGTCTACTGCAGAACCTAAAGGTAAAAATAAAGTGAGTTATGTGAGTAATGAGGCTGGACCTTCTAAGGTGGAGAAGGTTGACTCAAAAGGTATAGGGGTGATTAGAGATAGGTTGAGGCCCAAGATGGTGATCAAACCCCCTGATAGGGGAAAATGATAGCTTCTTGGAATATAAGGGGTCTAAATGACTCTTTAAAGCAATCAGAACTTAAAAAAAAACTGATTGCTCATAATAAGCTGAAGATGTTGGGTATTTTGGAAATAAGGGTTAGATAGGAGAATTTTGATAAGATTTGGAAGAAATTGAATTTGAAATCTTGGGATTGTTATTGCAATTATGAAGAGGCTGGGCTTGGTAGAATTTGGGTGTTGTTCAATAATGAAGCTGTAAAATTAGTGGTAGTTGACAGTTCTGATCAGCTCATTCATTGTGAGGTAGAGATGGAAGGGAAGCCTGTCTTATGGACTGTGGTGTATGGTACAAATGATTGTGAGAACAAAAGAAAAATGGGGGAGAAGCTGGTTTGTATTTCTGGTGCTGTAAATAAGGCATGGTTGGTTCAGGGAGATTTTAATATTATGTTGAGTAGTAGTGATAAAATTGGAGGTGATGTTGTGGATTGGATGGCTAGTGATGAATTTAGAAGTTGTATGGGTGAAGCTAATTTAGTGGAAATGAGGAGTAGAGGAGGGCCTTTCACATGGACAAATAACCGAGATGGGAACCATAGGATTTGGTGTAAACTTGATAGATGCTTGGTGAACCTACAGTGGTATGATGAGTTACCTTGGACTGAATATGACATATTGCCAATGGGTATCTCTGACCACTCTCTTATCATGGTTAATATTCCTTTTGCTAGTCCTCAAGTTAAGAAACCTTTTAGGTTTTATAATATGTGGTGCACACACCCTTCCTTCTACCAAATAGTGGAGACTGTATAGAGAACTAAAGTGGAGGGCACTTTTATGTTCAAAGTCTGGAGAAAGCTGAATTTGCTGAAGCAAGAGCTCAAGAAGTTGCAAAGATCAGAGTTTGCTAATATTTCTGCAAGGGTTGAGAAGTGTAGGGCTTTGTTGGAAGAAGATCAGGTACGTTTGCAATTGGATCCCCTTAGTTGTGAACTGTTAGATGAGGACAGGGTTGTTTTGTCGTAATTTTATTATATTTAAATTATGTTTTTAATGTAAATTTAATATTTATTTAATATTTAATTGTGGTATTTTTAATATGTTTGTTAGTTTTGTTCAACTTAGTAAATAAAATAAAGAAATGGAAGAATTTGAAGCAAAAGTGGATCATGGAATGAAGGAGTATCCTATAAATTTATAATAAAAATAGTGGGATCCACTTCTTTATAAAATAAAATATAAAAAAAAAAGTAAACTTTTGAAAAAGAAGAAAAAAACAAAAAAAAAATGGAAAAAGCAAATTATTTAAACACGTTTTTGAAAAGTAAAATAAAAAATACATATATTATTATAATAGTAGAGTCCACCATTTTATTAATTAAAAAAAATAAACTTTTGAAAATTGATTGCAGGCGAAATTGATGCCGCCTAAATTTGCGCAACTAAAAAAAATAATGGTAAAAAATAATAATATTAAAATCTTACTGAAGATCAACTGCAGATGAGATGCTTTCCATATACATTGAAAGATAGTGTGAAGTCATGGCTAATGACATTTACCCCTAACTCATTAATAACTTGGGGGGATGTGTACAATAAGTTCATGGGGAAGTTCTACTCTCACCAAAAGACAACTGATCTGAGATCAAAAATTATAACTTTTGCACAGATGGAAGGAGAGCATTTTCATGAAGCATGGGAGAGGTTTAAAATGTTGCAAATCCAGTGCCCCCACCGTCACTATCCACTGCAATTACATAACCAGTTCTTTTATGATGGGCTCACATTTCAGAGCCAAAGCATAGTTGACAATGCAGCTAGAGGAGCCATGGGAGAAATCACTGTTGAGGAGACTTATGACCTTTTTGAGATGCTTGGAGCAAATTCGCAGCAGGAAAGCGTAAGAGGAAGAAGAGTGGGAGTTCTAGAAGGAGCTCCTGGTAAATATGTGGCTATGTGTAATATCCCAACTACATATTAACCTTATAAGTAAATAGTATGGATGAGTATTATATGATAAGTACCAAGCCATAAGTTTGAGTATGAATTTTTCGCATTTAAACTAGATGAAGACCAAGGTTTGCAATGAAGGAGTGAGTATAATTGATTAGAATTATGAAAGAAACTTAAATTGGAATAGTTAATTTCAGAATTCATGTAATTCTATTTTGAGCCAAAAAATTGAAAATTTTATTTCGTGGACTTAAAAAGAGAATTAGAGAATATGTAAAACATGAAAGTTGTAGAGTTATGTCTCATATAAATAGATATAAATCAGTTTTGCAAAATATGAAGTGTGTGAGGAGATATTGTTCTTGGATTAGAACTGACTTAGATTTCTATTTCGATAGGAAGTTTGAGATTATGCATTTACTTGATGACCTTAGAGGCTGAATTGGACAAGGTGTAAAACATGAAAAATGTTTATTTATGTGTAAAATAAATTATGGTAAATCAATTTTTCAATTAGATGTATACGTTATGAGTTATAGTGAAGATAGTGAGACTGTTCTGGGTGAGCTTGCATAATTTCAAGATAATGTTTGAAAATTCACTATAAATTTTTTTAGTACATATTTTAAGTTAAATTTTGGATATGTTTTATTTATATGTGTCTATTTTAATTATAAAAAAGAATCAAGTCATTTGGATAAGCGTAGCCCAAGTTATCGCAAAATAAGTGAAGAAAGGTCAGGGCGAACTTTAAGGAGTAACCTCGAATTAGCTACTGCCTCAAAGTCACGACCGTGAACTGTAAATTCATGACCATGAACTGCAAATTTATGCCCGTGACATGTCTGGGTCTATAAATAGCGAGGCAGATCGGGATTTTAGACCAAAACTTGATTCTATCTTCATTTTCTCAACCCCAACCGACTCCAAAGCCTTTCAAACTCTATATATGTTCCTCCATGGCTAAGATTAGTCATTTATGCTCAAGATATCAAAGAATATACAAGATCTAAGATGGATTTCTCTATGGATTCTTGAAGATTTGGATTTGAGTTTGAAGGAGATGTTTTGGGTAAGTGTTCAATCCTTCAATTTTCTTTATGGGTTTTGCTATTAGAGTATTATAGCATCTTTTATGAGTTAGATAGAAGCTAATATTGATGTTTATGCAAATGATTAATTGATATGAAGATTTTGCTATGAACCCTAGAATTAAAATGGGAATTTGTTGTTAATGGCTAAGAGTTTTAGTTGTTAATAAAGTTAGAGAATTGAGAATCTATGGTTATAATTAAAGAAACCAAATTATGAGATTAATGATACATGAAGTTTAGTTAATATGTGGTATGGGATTTCATATGTAGGCAAGAGAGCAAAGGAAATGATGAGCTATGTGCATGAAAATGGTAATATGAGCATTGGAAAAGAATAACAAGAGGTGAGTAGAAAATATACTACTATATTTGTATTTGGAATCATAAAGGCTTCTAATGCCTTCGTCATTGTATGTACCACCAAGAATATAATTTCCTGTATTATGATATAATTTATATCGTTCATGAATTATGTAAGTCATATCGTTTATTCATGTGAAGCCTTCTTGTTGCTTCAAAATTCTTGGGCTATATGCCATCATGAGAGCAATGTATCCATTTGACACTTGTTATATGTTACATATAAATGAATGATCACGAGCCAAGTACGTTGAAATTCATAAGTATAAAATCTATATTGTTTATTATCAATTCTTAATAACTCCTCCATGAGAATTATATGAAAATCTTAAAGGTTTACAAAGTCTATTTATGTACTTTCCAAAGTAATGAGTAAGAATACATGTTATATGTTACAAGTTATAAGTTCCTAAAAT
>CATKHJ010075318.1:0-13275 GCA_949750685.1 Vernicia montana | reverse complement strand
TATCATATGAGAAGTTGCTTACCTTAGGCCATTCGGCCATAATGAGTGTGTGAGCTTTAGTGCTCCACAATTGATGATGAGTATGTGAATAATTCAACCTTAATGGTATGACTTGATATGAGTATTGTTTGATTGATAGTTACGTAGCCTTGGATAGTATGCTAAGGTTAGACCTAGGACTAGGCTAAGGTTAAGATGTTACTTGAGTTTGATACAAAAAGTAATGTATATGGTATGATGATTACGTGTAGAGAACAAGAAAATGGAAGTGATCATGAAGACGAGGATCATCACTATTGCTTGTGTTATGTGTTAGGATCTAAGATGATGAGCTGAGTTCATGATATGCTAATGTAATATGGGCATCCAAACTTGTAAAATGTGACAACCATATGAGTTTTATTGAAATTCTAGCAACTGTTCCTATTGCATATTCATATCCAAGTTACTATCTCTTTGCTATGCTAGGATTGCCAGTTGAAGGCCTTTGGCCTATTTCTAAATTGCATATCTATATTGAAACCATTTATATCTCAACTGTTACTTGAGATTATTATTGAAACCTAAATTTGTTATTGAGACATATTTCTTTCACATATTCCATATTGTTCAATCATCGTATGAGATCACCTTTGAGATTCTAACGAACTCTTGAGGCATAATATCTTTCATATATGCCATATTGTTTAATTATCATATGATACAACTATTGAAATTATATCGAATCATTGAGGCATAATTATTTTCATACATGCCATAATGTTAATTATTATGAGATATATATATATATGTATATATATATATATATATATATATATATATATATATATATATTGTATACATGTGAATATGAGAAAGCAGAAATTCCCAAGTTATACATCGGACCTGTGCACACAGTAAAATACCCACGGATAGGGTGAGCATATCCGGACCTTAGCTATTGAAAGTTTGAGGCCCTAGCCGTGAGACCTGATCAGTCTTACGTGATGCTATGTGATAAGAGTAAGTAAGGCATTAGCCACTACTCTGTTACTATGTGGGAAGCATACCGCTTCTAATCTTTTGGTTTCTGCTAAATTAATAAATATGAAATAATTTGTATCGTAAGATACCTTATACTATGAGATTGTTCATTTCATATTTTACTTGTAACTGCCGACATATCATATTAGTATATCGTCTTCTCACTGAGATTTATCTCACCCCATAGTGGTTTATATTTTCAGGAGACCTAGAGCTACGTGCAAGGTAACACAATCAAGTTACTCTTCCATCGTTTGGGAGATTACTCTGCGGCGTTGTGGATCGTCCATCTTGATGACTTGTAATAAACGTACTATCATTAGAGCTCCACGGGTCATTTTATTATTATTGTTTATTTGGAAGATAGTATTTAGATGTTATTTATGGGTATCCTTTTGGTGTATGTAAGGTATATTTTGAGTATCTAATTAGTGTATGCATATTATTTGATATAGGACTTAAAATCAATCAATGGACCATATATGAGTAATTAATAATTATGCATGTAAATCAGATAGTATACCTGATATGATTGATTATAGGCTTTGGCTACGATCTTGGAAACACTATTGCCATCTGTGAATGAGCGTAGTGTCATAAGGGATTTTACGGGCTTAGGTGATCTTACGTCTCCCTATACCTAAGAACCGTCACATCTCGAAAGTCGGGATGTGACAAAAGGTTTGAAAGCCATTTTGGAAATCATTTACCCCATACTCAAAATACTTAGATCAAGCTTACAAATCATCATCCAAAAATATTTTCTCAAAGAAAATCCTTTTCTTGAAACCCATTTCATCAAAATCAATAAAATGGAAAAAGAAGAAATATCACAAATCACCAACAAGAAAAACATCATTAAATGAAGAAGAAACTTTAGATTTTAGATTTTTACCTTAGGATCTTCCCTTTTGATGGAGATTTGCCTTGATCAAATGAAGAAAGAAGAAGAGAAGATAGAAAGTTGAGAGAAAAAGCTTTTTGTGTTCTTGATAGCTTTTGAGAGAAAAATGAAAAAAAATGATAGCTTTTGGTGATTGACTTAGAAAGAAATGGATAGCTATGATTCAATCATAGCAAATGAATGGTCAAAAGTGAGTAGCTTCCCTTGGAAGCTTGGCTCTTTTAAATTAAATTTAAAATCAATTGAAAATAAGATGAATTATTATGTCTAGGTTCATTGAACCTAATAATAGGCAATATAAAATGATGTTAGTGGAAAATGGGACCCATTTTCCACTAACTCATTTCTAGCACAACAAATATCCATTTTGGTCCATATTTTTTTCATTAATTGTACTCCATGGCCGGCCACCATGTGGCTTAGGCAAACCATCATTTGCTCAATTTTTAACACATCAGTCACATATACACATATCAATAATCACTTGCTCATGGAGTTTAATCATAAATTCAATAATAAATTTCACATGTAATGATATTAAGTTCAACTTTCTAAATATAAGGGCATTTAATTTAATTCATACTTGCGCAAATCGAATTATTTAAGGTCTAGGATTTACATTCTACCCTTCTTAAAGAAATATTCATCCTCGAATTTAGTGAACGTACTATAATCATTGAAACAATTGGGGATATCGTTGGCGCATATCCCTCACTTTTCCACGTGCTCTCTTCAATGTCATGGTTCCTCCATTGGATCTTAACCATTGAAATATCTTTTTTTCTTAGCTTCTTCACTTGTCGATCTACTATTGCGATAGGAATTTCTTCATATGAAAGGTCTTCGCTTATGTCAATGCCTTGAGGTTGCAATACGTGTGAAGTTTTAGGAATATACTTCCTCAACATTGATACGTGAAACACTGGATGCACATGTTCCAATATCGGTGGTAGGGCCAATCTATACGATACTTCTCCCACTTTGCTCAAAATCTCAAACGGCCCTACATAATGAGGCGATAATTTTACTTTCTTTCCAAGTTCATCGGTGACACTTTTAGAAATACATGATCTCTCACTGTGAAGTGAACCTCTTTCCTCTTTGGATCTGCATAGCTTTTCTATCGGCTAAATGCAATCTTTAGTCTCTCACAGATCAACAGTACTTTCTCCATAGTCTCTTTCAATAAATTCGGCGCTTCAATATGTTGATCGCCCGCTTCAACCCAACATACGGGTGATCGACACTTTTTTCTGTAAAGTGCTTCGAAAGGAGCCATTCCTATGGAGGAATGATAACTGTTGTTGTGAGAAAATTCTACTAATGGCAGGTGCTTCTCCTAGCTGCCCCCAAAATCCATAATGCATATTCTTAACATATCTTCCAATGTCTGGATTGTTCTTTCAAACTGCCCATCGGTCTGTGGATGGAAAGCAGTACTGAAATCTAGTTAAGTACCTATTGCTCCTTGTAGCTTCTGCCAGAATCTCAAAGTAAACTGGGTGCCTCTATCTGAAATGATTGAGACTGGAACTCTGTGTAGCTTTACTATCTGATCCATATAGAGTTGTACATACTGCGCGGCAGTATACATTGTCTTTACTAGTAAGAAATGAGTTGTCTTTGTAATTCGATCCACGATGACCCAAACTGAGTTATATCATTTTTGAGTTCTTGGCAATCCCACTACAAAATCCATAGCGATGCGCTCCCATTTCTATTCAGGTAACTTGATCTCTTGTAGCAAACCCGATGGTTTCTGATGCTCCATTTTCACTTGTTGAAAAGTGAGACATGATGCTACGAAATTGGCTACATCTCTCTTCAAACTTGGTAACCAATAGTAGCCTTCAACATCTTGGTACATCTTCATAGCTCCTGGGTGAACACTATATGGAATTTGATGTGCTTCTTTTAAGATTCTCTCCCTCAAACCTTCCACGTTCGGTACACATATACGATTCCTGCATCTGAGGACTTCATCCTTGATAATGAATTCTAGGGCTTGACCCCTTCTCACTTCATCTTTTATCTTTACTAATTGTGGATCTCTGTCTTGTGAGGCTTTAATTTCTTCGAAAAGTCTTGATTCCATTTTGAAGTAGGCTATAAGCATTTGCGATCCATTCACTTCAACTTGCAAACCCTTATTAAATAGCTCTTTCAATTCCTTCACGAGTTGTCTCTTGCCCACTACTATATGGGAAAGACTTCCCATATACTTTCTGCTCAAAGCATCAGCCACTACATTGGATTTTCTAGGATGATACAAGATTTGACAATCGTAATCTTTCAACAACTCCACCCATCTTCTTTGTCTCAAATTCAATTCCTTCTACTTCAAGTTATACTGGAGACTTTTATAGTCTGTGAAGACCTCACATTTCTCCCCATTCAAATAGTGTCTCCATATCTTGAACGCAAAAATAACTTCTGCCATCTACAAGTCATGAGTTAGATAATTAACTTTATATCTTTTAAGCTGTCGTGATGCATAGGCAATGACTTTCCCATTTTACATCAAAACATATCCTAATCCGATTCTTGACGGATCACAGTATATAGCAAAGCCCCCTTCTCCTTCGGGTAATGCTAAAACTGGAGCCGATATCAAACAGTTCTTCAACTTTTGGAAGCTCTCTTCATAGGCTTCATCCCAATTATACTTGACTTGCTTCCTCGTAAGCTTTGTCAACAGTGCCACAATCTGTGAAAAATCTTTCATAAATCGCCAATAATACCCGGCCAATCCCAAGAAACTTTGAATCTCAGTGACCATAGTAGGTCGCGGCCAATCTATTGCTGCTTCCACTTTATGAGGATCTACTTGAATTCCATATCTGCTAACTATATGGACTAGAAAGCATACGCGATCTAGCCAAAACTTGCACTTTGACATTTTTGCATATCAATGTTTGCAATTCCATCCTCAGATGTTCCTCATGCTCTTCTTTGTTCTTCGAGTAGACCAAGATATCATCAATGAAGACAATAATGAACTTATATAGGAACGGCTTAAACACACAGTTCATTAGATCCATAAAAGCTGCTGGTGCGTTTGTCAACCCAAAAGGTATCACTGTAAATTCATAGTGACCGTATCGCATTCTGAATGTAGTGTTATGAATGTCCTCTCCTTTGATCTTGAGTTGGTGATAACCAGATTGTAGATCTATCTTTGAAAAATAGCTCACATTTTGAAACTGATCAAACAAATTATTGATCCTGGGTAGAGGATATCTGACGGTCGCTTTGTGCAACTGTCTATAGTCTATAGATAGTACGAATGACCCATCCTTCTTCTTAACGAATAATACCGGAGCTCCCCACAGTGAACTACTGGGTCGAATGAAACCCTTGTCCAATAAATCTTGTAGTTGCTCCTTCAGTTCAGTCGGTGCCATTCCATATGGAGGTATCAATATGGGTTGCGTACCTAGTTGTAATTCAATGTTGAACTCGATTTCTCTATCTGGAGGCAATCCTGATAAATCATCTGGAAACACATCTAGGAATTCACTTATAACTTGCCATTCCTCTACACTCTTAGAATTTTTCCTCGTATCCCTCACTTGAGCTAAATAGGCTCGACATCCTTTTCTCAACAATCTCTTAGCTCCAATAGTAGAGATAAGAGTCGCCGGTACATCATTTCACTCTCCTTAGTACACAACTTCTTCTCCATTTGACATCTTGAATCTAATCCTCTTTTCGCGACATTCTACATGAGCATCATGTTTCGACAGCTAATCCATACCTAGAATGACATCAAATTCTAGCACTTCTAGCTTGATCAAATCTACTACGAACTGTCTACCTTCAATTTCCACTATACATTCTTTATACATATGATTCACTTCTACTGCCTCACCCAAAAGTGTAACTATAGCTAAGGGTTCATACATCAATTCTTTAACTCTATCAAACTTCTTAGTAAAACAAGGCGATATGAAAGAGTGCATTGCACCCGAATCAAACAGACATCTCGCATATAAAGAATGAATAAGGACAATACCTGTCGCCACATTATTCGATGTTCGAGCTTCTTGTGGATTTAGAGCATACACTTTCCCTTCGCCTTTCCCTTCAACTGCTTGTACAAAATCGAAGGCTTGGCCTTGATTTTTGCCTTTCCTTCCTTGTCCACGATTGTCAGCACGACTCATTTGCACAGTTGGTTGCAAAGCAACAGTAGTTGTTCTTTGTTCTCCTCTCATCGGACAATTCTTAATGAAATGTTCCACTTTTCCACACTTGTGGAAAGCTCCTGAAATTCTGTGACAAATTTCTCCATGTCTTTTGCCACAGGTCGTGCAGTTGTAAACTATCTGACTTTGTTGTCCTTGCCGATAGGTAATCACATTTTGGGGTGTCGATGCAACAGACACACTTGTAACTTGATTTCTGCTCTTGTTTCCCCCTCCTCGGGATTGATATTGAGTAGTAGGTACAGTATGCTCCCTAGCTTAAGCATTTCCACTTCTTTGTTGACCACTTTGACTTCTATTCTTATTCTTCTTCTGCTCTCTTTCAGTTGTCTCTACTTTCTCTGCTTTGTGTCTCATTTCCATCAACTTTGCTCGGTCAATCAACTTGGCCATAATGGAGAAATCTATGGCTACTAGCACATTGTAGAGCGGTGCAATTAACCCTCTTTGAAATCTATCAATTCGACTAGCTTCCATTGGCAGAATATGTGGAGCATATTTGCTGAGTCTCTTAAATTCTCTAGCGTAGTCGGACACAGACATACTAGGCTTCTGCTTCAATGGCTTGAATTGAGGTGCTCGATTCTGCCTTTCTCCTTCAGTCAGAAACTTATCTATCATCTTATGCTTGAACTCAGCCCAATTGGGGGGTTCATCCCCATACAATCGATCCTAATATTCCTTTAGAACCACTCCCATGCTTCTATCTTGAGTTGCATCCCGACCAACTCAATCACCTTCTCATTAGAGCATGGTAATTGTTGCGCGATTTTATCTAGCTCATCTAGAAATTCTTGCGGGTCTTCACCCTTTTCTCCCTTGAACTCAGGAGGTTTCATCTTCTTGAAGTTGTTAACAATGACTCCTTCATCGGGAAGCATTCTCCTTCTCCTTACTCTTCGTGGTGGTCTAGGCGGTAGAGGAATCCCCTCATCACGCCTTTGAACAGGTGGTACCCTTGGTGGAGGTGGAGGCATCTCTTGTTGATGTCACCTCAAGTCTGCAAGTTCGCGCCTTAGCTTGCATATCTCTTGCCTCATCGCTTCCATATTCTCTAGAGCTTCAAACTCCACATCATCAGCAGTATGTTGCCTTGATCGCGACAATCCCTCATATTCAGCGTGAATCGAGGCAGCAATCGAAGCAACGTCCAGTGCTATGCTATCACTATTAGAGGAATCATGTCCCTCTAATCGTACTCTTTTTTGAGGCGACATTATGTCATAGATAAATGCCAAAATTCAATAATAAATTCAACATAATCCATATGCTATACTAATTCATGATAAACATGCATTCATACACAATTATAGCATCTATCAATCAATCACAATTGTAACAATTCAAATCATATGTAAAAATTCACATATGCATTCAAAACACTGTCGTACTATAATATACTGCTCTTTTATATATACCATATAACTTTTCATTTGTACAAAATGATGTCAGAATACTCATGTACCAATCTCGATTCCCATGTTTACTATATACTAGCCACGCAGGGCTTTTCACATTTGGACGCTTAGAATCACAATTTGGACATCTTTACTCATACTATATATGCATCTTTATAGACAAAATAAATATACTATACTATGGCCTTTCAGTGCTATCCAGCCTTCTAATCTATCTTAGAACATATATATATAACACTACTATAGTTGACTAGCCCTGTCAGCATCCCTCATATCTCTATCCATACCCTTATGAGCAGCTTCACTCTCTACGGGGCCAATACTCCTATGCCCTGTAGAAAATAAAGAAGGGGATACTTTATGCCTCTTAAGTGGACATCTCTCTGCTAGATGATCCAATCTACCACAAGCCATACAAATATGCTCAGAAAATCCTGGCATCAAATCATAGAGAGATGGCATATATCCGGCCCTCGGGGGCTCATAAGCATAAACCACCTTAGCCATCTCCCAACGCATCTCTCTCATCTCCCTCCGAAGGTCAACTAGCTCTTGCCATAATAGGCGGTTCTCTCTCTTCAGCTAATCATATCTGGCTCTCATTCGAGCTACCCACACCAGATCAAGATCTTCTATTGGGTCAGAATCTATAGGCTTAGGTTTAGCAATGGACGCCACATCTGATATCTTTCTATCTTTTACTGATCTAAACTATCATCTTCGCAGAGGAATCTACACAACAAGGTTAGCAATCTTAATAAACATCACATATAACAATATATAATCATGTAATTGGAATACACATATACATTGAGTTTACGGAGAACTAACTTATCGATGGACTTCAAAGACGTTTAGGAATTCCTATGTTCCATGGTTCACTTATACTCTATGACTCTTATAAATATGAAGTCTAGATTAGACTTAAGTTTCGCTCTGATGCCAACCTTGTCACGACCCAGCTTTCGAGCTGTGACGGTACTAGGGCATGGGTAGGCGTAAGGCCAACGAAAACTAGTAGATTCCATTCCCATACTATAACCAATCATGCATATAACTATTCCCATATCAGAACTTGATACACGTTACCATATCCATTCCACATCATCAATAGATTAAATGTATGCCACTTAATACAATACGATAATATATCATATATTACAGTCCCAAATGAAATACAAAAAGATTTAACAATCTAAACATCTCAATATCACAATGACCATGGAACTCTAGACTTGTCTCTTGGAGATACATACTCATTATGACATATTCAAAATGGACAAAATGAATACGGATAGAGTAATCCTCAAGCGAATAGATGAAACTTGAGTTTTACCTTGTCTCAATCTCTATAGCACCTAAAAAAAAAATAAACAACTAAGGGGTGAGATATAAATCTCAGTGAATACATAATATCAATATGTTATGTTGGCTAAATGAAATTATAGAATATAAGGATCAATGAAGCTTTAATGCCTTCAGGCGATATGAACAATTGGGCAATTTAAACTATCACAATGAGGTTCGTTTATAATACCAATATTTGGGATTCAAGGTAAGGCATTTGAATACAATTCACTTTATTTCATTTTATTTTAGCAGAAATTAGAAATTCGAGAACGGTTTGTTCTCATTTACATTTAGATCGAGTGTCGGCTAATGCTTCCACACTCATAATAAGTCAAGCGGAAAACTAATCAGGTTTCTCGGCTAGGACCACCCTTCCTAGCTAAGGCGGATATACTATCCTTATCTGTCGGGCCTTCTTTACCATGTGCACATGACTGATGTATGCCCCACATCAGATGGGGATTTTTGCTTTACATATTATATAACATTTCAACAATGGATAGCATTAAGGATAATCAAATGAACTATAGTACTCATCAATGAGTAAGGTTTCAATGTGCTATCTTTTTAACAATGCAAGGTAGACCAAAGGTCTCAAATAGGTATTTCACCATATTGGATTCATGAATAGTTATCAATGGAACATAAGTTCAATCGAGTAATCAAATGGGTTCAATGAATGTATAGTCATACAATAAGATGACGCCCATAACATATTGACTATTATGTACTCACCTTAAACTCCTTTGCTCCTATTCAACACAAACAGAAATGATGATCACCAGGTTCCTTTTGTTCCTTGTCCTTAGGTACTACATGAACCATCCCAATAAATCACAATTAGATCATCATTTCCGAACTTATCTATAGAACCATGATAGATTCTAATTCTCATACTTCTAGATCTATACTTAGCATATATCAATCAATAATACATCACATATCAATACAATTAACAATCAATAATTAATACACATACTTTCTATTGGGTCTAAAAGACCTTGGGCCAATGTCCAATTCCCTTATTCAATTATTTCTCATATTGATTGAAAACATATATCCAATCATCATGCAAATTGAAGAAGTAAAAACATATCAAAGTCTGTCACATGGGTGAAAACCCAGTGATGGGGTCACCTATGGGACAGCCACGGGTGGAAACCCAGTGGTGGCGTCACCTGTGGGACAATTGAAAAATGTCCAGAATCACTAAAATGCTTGTTACACAGGTGGAACTCCAGTGGTGGCTTCACCCGTGGGACAATGTCCGAAAAGAACATTTTGGGCAAACTTTTTACCAACTGCCAGAGAAGGAAATCTCACAACTTTTAACCCAAATTAAACCAACTTCATTATCATCAAATAAAGTCAAAACTTTACTCATTTTACCAACCAAAACATAGAAAATCAAAGGATCTAAAGATCCCATCTTTGATGAAACCCATATCATCAAAATGAAAAGGTTTGAAATCCATTTTGGAAATCATTTACCCCATACTCAAAATACTTAGATCAAGCTTACAAATCATCATCCAAAAACATTTTCTTAAAGAAAATCCTTTTCTTGAAACCTATTTCATCAAAATCAAAAGAAAAGAAGAAAAAGAAATATCACAAATTATCAACAAGAAAAACATCATTAAATGAAGAAGAAACTTTAGATCTTAGGTTTTTACCTTAGGATCTTCCCTTTTGATGGAGATTTTCCTTGATCAAATGAAGAAATAAGAAAAGAAGAGAGAAAGTTGAGAGAAAAAGCTTTTTGTGTTCTTGATAGCTTTTGAGAGAAAAATGAAAAAGATGATAGCTTTTGGTGATTGACTTACAAAGAAATGGATGGCTATGATTCAATCATAGCAAATGAATGGTCAAAAGTGAGTAGCTTTCCTTGGAAGCTTGGCTCTTTTAAATTAAATTTATAATCAATTGAAAATAAGATGACTTATTATGTCTTGGTTCATTAAACCTAATAATAGGCAATATAAAATGATGTTAGTGAAAAATGGGACCCATTTTCCACTAACTCATTTCTAGTATAACAAATATCTATTTTGGTCCATATTTTTCCCATTAATTGTACTCCATGGCCAGCCACTATGTGGCTTGGGCAAACCATCATTTGCTCAATTTTTAACACATGAGTCACATATACACATATCAATGATCACTTGCTGATGGAATTTAATCATAATTTAAACAATAAATTTCACATGTAATGACATTAAGTTCAACTTTCTAAACACAATGGCATTCAATTTAATTCATACTTGTGCAAATCGAATTATTTAAGGTCTAGGGTATTACAAGGATGATTCCTCTTGAATGATTATGTTAGGGATAGTTGTTTATTGAATTAATTTGCTTATCTCTATTGAATTGTTCTTTGTTGTGATTCAATTTTCTTGCCAATTATTGATGAACCCTAAGCATTGAATGAGGTTGAGAAATAAGTTTAATATTGGAATTAGGTTCAATAGAGGATTAGGTATGAATCATAAATGTATTACCTAATTAATATTTAATAATTAATCTAGTTAATTCTAATTAGGTTGAAATATGAGAATACAAAAGTTATTGGATTTTTAGCCTAGATTAGTCTTGCTTAATTAATTATTCATTTTTACAAATTAACTCATTTAATTAATTATCCCAACATAGGATTTTAGTTGGATGATTCCAAATCCTGGACCCTTTTAATTGATGCTAGACAATTGATTGTTTGTTTAATTTTAGTTAAATTATTGTTATTTCTTTTTAATATTCGCTATTCCAAACTTGATTAGAGTGTTTGGATTGTGTTTATGTTTATTGTTTGTTGACATAAATAGGGTAATAAGTTAATTGCAATTACATCTAGGTATATTTTCTCAACTCCGTTAAATATTGACATCAGGGTGAACTCATTGCTATCTATGATACGATTCGTTCGCTTACGAGTATTTAAATTTGTGTGAGCTTAGACTATATCAAATTTAAGTGCAACAATTGCCTTGATGTGACTTGGGAACAATTATCCAATAACTTGGCAGCTGAGTTTTGAGAACTATTTAGTCTTTATTCTCCAACAAAAATTGAACTTGGCATGATGTTATGGTGCATATCTTTTGGTGCCAAAATGTATTGTTTGTTTCTTTGTCCCATTTTTTTCAAAATTTTTCCTTTTCTTTCGATTTTTTTTTTTTTGGTGTATCATTCAAGTTGGATTTGAAAAGAAGATGCATAAGATGTAAGATCAAAAATTCAAATTTATCATTATGAGTAGTACCGAAATTTAAAGATAACTAGGTAAAGGAAGGGTGGAGCCAACCGCAGTGGAAGCAGGGGTGGTGGGGTGAAATTTCAAACATTTTAAAATTTCACTTCACCCATTTTTTGGTCCAAACTTGATTCAAGCAATCAATTTAATTTGTGTGTAAAACACATATGCAATAAAAGAAGAAGGAAGAGTAATCTTATTACCTCTTGTAGGTTCCTTCATCCTTTGACAAAGAGCTCCCCAAGTGTGAAGCCTCTAGATCATCCACACCTAGTTCCACCATCAAGTTTCCTTTGGTTTTCTTTGGTTGTTCTTGAATACCATTTTCAATTGTAAACAATTATTCTTTCATAAAGAACAAAGAAAAGAATTTGAAGATCAAAAGAGAAATGAAGAAACCCTTTCTTCATCTTTTCTTTCAACTCTTACAAATCTCTAATCAAATTGTTTCAAATGAAAAATTGAATTCATTAATAGCAATTGTTCTTTCACAAAGAACAAATAAGAGAATTGAAGATTAAAAGAAAAATGAAGAAACCTTTTCTTCATCTTTTCTTTCTCTCTCACAACTTCTCTCTCGAGAATTGCTTCTTACTCTAAAAATGAATTCTTATTATTACAAGAACATAAAAACTCTTTGGTTTTATATTCAATGCAAGACTTAACCCTTAAGTCTTGCTTTTTCACCATTTAGATCTTCCATAAAAGAAGAAGAAGCCAAATTGAACTTCTTTAAGAAGCCAAATTGGACTTTACGTCGTCAAATGGTGAAATGACCATTTTATCCCTTGAGGGCATAATTGTCATTTCCATTAGCTAAAGTAGAAAAGACCATTTTAACCTTAGTGTAAAATTCTCTAACCCCTAAACCCATCCAATAGGCATAGTCATAGTAAATTTTCTCTAACCCCTAAATTGCCTCTTTCCATATCACATATGGGCTTTGGCCACATCAAATGTGTTTAGGGTTTCCATTAAGCTTAAAATTAATTCTTTCATTTGTTTAGTCCAATTCATTTTTAATTTAATCCTTTAAATTTTGTATCCCATACAAATTAAGATTTAATTGAAATGAAACCTTTATGGATTTAAACTTCAGAACATGCTAGGGTCCTT
>CATKHJ010075255.1:0-12290 GCA_949750685.1 Vernicia montana | reverse complement strand
TTTTAAATTTTCTTACATCTGTTTTAATTTTCTTTTTCTTTACAACTAAATTGATTTTCTAAATAATAGAGTAATCATACTTTTTGGTAATTGTCAACACCTTCCCCGTGGGATCGACACTCTATTCACACACTATTACTTGCCCACGATCTGTACACTTGCAGATTTAGCACAACATCATTCATATAATCTTTAAATCATCTTATAACTATTCATTCATCATCTTAACCCATGTTCATACATACATAAAATTATCTTGTACCTAAGTCAAACTTAAGAAATTTAAAATGTTTATTACCAAAACCTGATCTCCGAGCCTACTTTGGTCACTCATGGATTAGTACTTTTTCCATTGGAATAAAATAAATAATTTGGAGTCATTTCATTTAGGTTTTCCTTTAGTTTTCCTAATAAACATAAATAAAATTAAAGTGGCGACTCCCTGTCATATAAAGCGAAAATACAAATTTCAATTTTTCAGAACTCACAGCGGGTTCCAGATTGCGTGGAGTTTCTCCCGAAGAGCATTTCGATTCTCTTAGCAGATCGGATCGGTGCTCAGGCGAGACCTCAAAGTTGGCGACTCCACTGGGGAGAACAATTAAATCTTTTTTAAAAGATAAAAAGTGGATTACTTTTGGTAAAATACAAAAGTTTGGCTTTAGTTCAAAATAAATTTTTCATGCATCACTATATATGGACTCCTTATCCAAAAACCCTAGTTTCCTAGGAAAACAATGGATAGAAAGTAACATCGAGTGGGTAACCCTCTTTGGGTCTATTTCACCGATAGTGTAATGTATAAATAATCCATCATCATTTGATATAGAATCATTTTATTGTTCACTATGGATCAAAGATCAACATAACGATCATCCAAAATGAACAATGGCAAAATAATATATAAGATTCATCCCAAAAATAATCATTCTATCTCTAATTCCATTCTAGTATTTTTCTATGGAGCTCTATAGAATGAATATTTAAATATAGTGTCCACAACAAAAAGAATCCAAGTAATACATTAAAGTAGCTTCTTGTGAGTAAAATGTCAAGAAGCTCTATCATCGATCACTTTATCTTCCTTAACTCTAGCACCTGAAATCCACAATTGAAGAGGAATAAGCCTTCAACTTAATGAAATTATGAAATACATTATACCTATGGGTTCTCAAGAGAAAGTGATGGGAAGTTCAACAATTGAACATCATAATAATAATAATAACAATTAGCAACATGGGGTATATCAATAACATTTAAAATGCCTACAACGAATGACATTATCAAAACATCTTTAATAGAACAATATCATACATACATCATAGCAGAATACAAATGGGCGGGACGAAACCACCATCCCCATAAGCATCCAAACATCATTAAGGGCAGTAACTTCTCCCTTTTTAACGTATATCTGGCTAGATATACGCCTAGAGAATATAGTTCTCTCTAGGTAGAACACTGACATATTGGACTCTATCAGTTGAGTCATCGATGCACACGGTCTAATGGTTTATCCCCCATTAGTAAGGCATTCTATCATCTTAGGTTCATCTTGGTTAAGCCTTGGTAAGTATAAAATAAATAAACATTAGCCCAAATGGCCATCATTCATCAAGGGTTTCATTAATTCAACATAAGGGTTCAAGTTGTTATTTAAAACTAATAGCAATTTCATTCATATATGAATAATGGAATAAATTCAATTTCAGTCTATGGCATTTTAGGATTCAACAAGAATAACATTCATGAAAGGTGGTCACATGTATAATATATTTCATAACTCATCTCTATAGCAAAATACTTCAATACAAGCTAAAACCTCTTATCATGGATGAACATCTTCCAATCCTTGGTCTACACAAACATGACCAATAACATTATCAATCTAAAGCTCATAAACTATAATTCTAAGGAGGAATTCTCTAACTAATAGAAGAAACATCTCAAATATCAAAGATTGAACTTATTCCCTCAAGAATAAATTCTAGGGTTCTAACCCAAAACCTAATAATTAAATTCTAACAAAAATAAAACAATAAATACTCATAACTACTTCTATCCAACTCCAAAAAGATGCTAAAACAACATAATAACAAAGCCCATAAGAATTAATGAAAGATTAGACATTTACCTTGAAATATCTCTTCCAACCAAAACCAAATCTTTCAAGATTTTAAGGAGAATCCACTTAGATCTTTGAGTATCCTTTGATTCCTTGAGTTAATTTAATGCATCTTAGTCTTTAAGAAGCATTAATGAGGCTTTGGTGAGGGGTTTAGGGTCAGAAAAGTTGAATTAATGAAGTTAGGTCTGATTTCACATTTTTGGAACTGCTGCTGTCCTTTTATAATCCCCGACCTTGAACGAGCATTCATACCCTTTGAATGAACGTTCATCTTCAATTTCCAAAATAATATTATTCACGCAGAAGCATTTGGAATGAGCGTTCAATCATATGAATGAGCGTTTACCCTCTTGAGCTGGTGTTCAAGCCTGCAATAGTTCAAAGCTTCATCCCTTATTCTCCCAATGCCTCAAACTCATTCAACATAGTCAAACAACTCTTAATACACAAAATACAAACACTTTTTATCTTAAGAATTTCATATCATCACGAGCAGAACATATATGGTTCAAGATTAATAATATCATTAAAGGAATATATATAAAGATACATATCATACACTATACATTTATAACTTATCTTAACCATTCCAATACACGTGTATATACTATCAAAATCTTGGGTGTTACATCTAACATCAGAAGTCTCAATCACAACATCAAATAGATCAGCAGCATTCAAAACGTCAAGATTCAAAGTTCCCATAAACAAATCTATTTACAAGGAAAACAATATAATAAAGACCATACGAAACAAAAGACAAAAAGAAAGTGCAAAGAGCAACAAAAATACCTCTGAATTAAGAACAAGAATTAAAATAAGCAGCGCACGATTCGTACGGAAAAGCATATTATAGTTCAAATCAAAGCAATTAAAACATCGGCAATAACCAGCAAAGGAATGATGTGGTACACAACATGAAAAAACAAGGCGAAATCAAGAGATTAAAAATACATACTCTTAAAATATATTTTAAAAAATACTGTAAACAACATTATAAATTACAGGAAAAATAAAAAATATTGGACCAATATAAAACAAAAATACAAATATATAAACTGAATTAATTTCTAACGAAACAAACATAAAGTAAAATAATTCAGCAATATATTCCATTAAAAAAATTCACACATCTAATACAACTAATCCATTTGATTAAGGATTTTTTTTTTTTTTTTTTTTTTTTTTTATCTTTATCAGCGAATTAAACTCAAGTAAAAAAAAGCAAAGAAAGTTTTAAATTAACTTGTGCAGAGAAACCCATAAACTAACTAACTAAACACAAATTATTTCAAATGTGCCATAAAGTACTTTAATTACATCAATATAAACTCAAATTTTACTAGTTTTTATGGCATTAGAAATAGAAGGCCACTCACAATTGAAATGCAGCAGTGGAAGGAAACTAAGGTAACAAGGCAATTAGGAAAAGCACATTGAGGCTGCAAAAACAAAGGAAGAAGCATAAAATAAAAAGGAAAATATTATATGGACACTGAAATTGTAACACCCCAACTTCAAATTAGCCGTAGATGTTTAGTTTATATGATTAGAGTATGGACGGAGGTCAGGGGAAAACCAGAGCACTAATTGGGTATCGGTCCCAAAACCAAACCCCTAATTGTACAAAGTGAAGTAGAGGACCTAAAAAATGTCAATAAGGAATATAAATTTAGAGTAAAAGCAAGTAGATTGATAAATAAAAGAATAAGAATAGGATTAACGGAATCAAGACCTTGATAAAATATTGGTTTGGGAACCGAACCCCCGAAATGATCAATTAACAGATTTCTGAACTAGGAATCAGTTCCTAAAATTTATTTGAGGTATTTAGATACACCTAAGCCCAATGGAATTGAGTAAACAAGAATTTAGAGTCAAGTGATTAAGTAGAAAATGTGTAGAGAAAATAAGGAAGAATGAAGAAAAAGACAAAATGATAAAATCGTAAATATCTTGAATTTGTAACATATTTATAATAATAATAATAAATAAAAGAAAAATAAATCAAGTAACAAATTGACAAATGGTAAAAAATAAATGGGACAATTAGACTAATAAATAATTGACAAAATTCAATAGAAAATTAATGTAAAATTAAAAAATTTTACCTTAAATATTTCTTTGATCTTATCATATTTTACTATTACCATTTTATTTCTTTCTTTTCTTAACAAAAAACATGAACTTCCATAAAAAGAAAAAGAAGAAGAAGAAGAAGAATAGAGTTGAGAGAGAGGGTTCAGGTGGTGAGAAGAGGATCAAAATAAGACTAAAAACAAGGTGAGTTTTGATTTGATTCTTACTTATTTACTTATCTTAAGTGATTTAGTTATATTAATTGGATTCTTTCTTCCTTTTCCTTATGTATATGTTGTGGTTTGATGGGGATTTGATGTGAGAATTATTATTTGAAGTTTGTAAGAGAGAAAGAATCTTGGATGTATTTGATTTAATAGAGAAAGATGAGTGAAAGTTGATTGAATAATGAGATGAGTGAAAAGCAAAATTGGTGAGGAGAGTTAGATTCCTAAAACTTGTAGCCAAAAAAAAAAGACCTTATGTTTCGAATTTGACCATGGCCAAAATTGAGAAATTATAGCTAGATAAGTGAACTAGAGACCCACAAAAGGGTTTGGAAAAATCTATAGTAGATTTTGAGTTATTGAAGTTTTACTAGGACTGTCTTTGCATACAAGGTCATTAGGGATACAGAAATTGAACCTTGGACTTGAGGATCTTAAAGGCAGAATTAGTGTAAGCTAAAAACTAATGAATTGTTTCCCTATATGTCTAATTTAATCATGTGAAAGGGATTAAGGTAATACAATACACCCAATATACTAGTTTTTAAGGCATTAGAAATAGAAGGCCACTCACAATTGAAATGCAACAGTGGAAGGAAACTAAGGTAACAAGGCAATTGGAAAAAGCACCTTGAGGCTGCAAAAACAAAGGAACAAGCATAAAATAAAAAGGAAAGTGCTATATGGACACTAAAATTGTAACACCCCAACTTCAAATTAGCTGTAGATGTTCAGTTTATATGATTAGAGTATGGACGGAAGTCATGGAAAAACCAGAGCACTAATTGGGTATTGGTCCCAAAACCGAGCCCCTAATTGTACAAATTGAAGAAAAGGACCTAAAAAATGTCAATAAGGGACATAAATTTAGAGTAAAAGCAAGTAGATTGATAAATAAAAGAATAAGAATAGGATTAACAGAATCAAGACCTTGATAGAATGTCGGTTTGGGAACCGAACCCCTAAAATTATCAATTAACGGATTTCTGACCTAGGAATCAGTTTTTATAATTTATTTGAGGTATTTAGATACACCTAAGCCCAATGGAATTGAGTAAATAAGAATTTAGAGTCAAGTGATTAAGTAGAAAATGTGTAGAGAAAATAAGTAAGAATGAAGAAAAAGACAAAAAGACAAAATGATAAAATCGTAAATATCTTGAATTTGTATCATATTTATAATAATAATAATAAATAAAAGAAAAATAAATCAAGTAACAAATTGACAAATGGTAAAAAATAAATGGGACAATTGGACTAATAGATAATTGATAAAATTCAATAGAAAATTAATGTAAAATTAAATATTTTTTCCTTAAATATCTCTTTGATCTTATCATATTTTACTATCACCATTTTATTTCTTTCTTTTCTTAACAAAAAACATGAACTTCCATATAAAGAAAAAGAAGAAGAAGAAGAGGAGAGTTGAGAGAGAGGGTTCAGGTGGTGAGAAGATGATCAAAAGAAGACTAAAAACAAGGTGAGTTTTGATTTGATTCTTACTTATTTACTTGTCTTAAGTGATTTAGTTATATTAATTGGATTCTTTCTTCCTTTTCCTTATGTATATGTTGTGGTTTTGATGTGAGAATTATTATTTGAAGTTTGTAAGAGAGAAAAAATCTTAGATAGAGTTGATTGAATGGAGAAAGATGAGTGAAAGTTGATTGAATAGTGAGATGAGTGAAAAGCAGAATTAGTGAGGAGAGGTAGATTCCTAAAACTTGTAGCCTAAAAAAAAAGGACCTTAAGTTCTGAATTTGACCATGGAAAAAATTGAGAAATCGTAGCTAAATAAGTGAACTAGAGACCCACAAAAGCGCTTGGAAAAATCTATAGTAGATTTTGAGTTATTGAAGTTTCACTAGGACTGTCTCTGCATACAGGGTCATTAGGGATACAAAAATTGAACCTTGGATTTGAGGATCTTAAAGGCAGAATTAGTGTAAGCTAAAAACTAATGAATTGTTTCTCTATATGTCTAATTTAACCATGTGAAAAGGATTAAGGTAATACACCCAATATACTAGTTTTTAAGGTATTAGAAATAGAAGGCCACTCACAATTGAAATGCAGCAGTGGAAGGAAACTAAGGTAACAAGGCAATTGGAAAAGGCACCTTGAGGCTGCAAAAACAAAGAAAGAAGCATAAAATAAAAAGGAAAATGTTATATGGACACTGAAATTTTAACACCCAAACTCCAAATTAGCCATAGATGTTCAGTTTATATGATTAGTGTATGGACGGAGGTCATGGGAAAACCAGAGCACTAATTGGGTATCGATCCCAAAATCGAGCCCCTAATTGTACAAAGTGAAGCAGAGGACCTAAAAAATGTCAATAAGGAATATAAATTTAGAGTAAAAGCAAGTAGATTGATAAATAAAAGAATAAGAATAGGATTAACGGAATCAAGACCTTGATAGAATGTCGGTTTGGGAACCGAACCCCGGAAATGATCAATTAACGAATTTCTGACCTAGGAATCAGTTCCTAGAATTTATTTGAGGCATTTAGATACACCTAAGCCCAATGGAATTGAGTAAACAAGAATTTATAGCCAAGTGATTAAGTAGAAAATGTGTAGAGAAAATAAGGAAGAATGAAGAAAAAGACAAAATGATAAAATCGTAAATATCTTGAATTTGTAACATATTTATAATAATAATAAATAAATAAAAGAAAAATAAATCAAGTAACAAATTGACAAATGGTAAAAAATAAATGGGAAATTTGGACTAATAGATAATTGACAAAATTCAATAGAAAATTAATGTAAAATTAAATTATTTTATTTTAAATATCTCTTTGATCTTATCTTATTTTACTATCACCATTTTATTTCTTTCTTTTCTTAACAAAAAACATGAACTTCCATAAAAAGAAAAAGAAGAAGAAGAAGAAGAGAGTTGAGAGAGAGGGTTCAGGTGGTGAGAAGAGGATCAAAAGAAGACTAAAAACAAGGTGAGTTTTGATTTGATTCTTACTTATTTACTTGTCTTAAGTGATTTGGTTATATTGATTGGATTCTTTCTTCATTTTTCTTATGTATATGTTGTGGTTTGATGGGGATTTGATGTGAGAATTATTATTTGAAGTTTGTAAGAGAGAAAAAATCTTAGATGGAATTGATTGAATGGAGAAAGATGAGTGAAAGTTGATTGAATAGTGAGATGAGTGAAAAGCAGAATTGGTGAGGAGAGTTAGATTTTTAAAACTTGTTGCCCCAAAAAAAAGGACCTTAAGTTCCAAATTTGACCATGGTCAAAATTAAGAAATTGTAAATAGATAAGTGAACTAGAGACCCAGAAAAGGTCTTGGAAAAATCTATAGTAGATTTTGAGTTATTGAAGTTTCACTAGGACTGTCTCTGCATACAAGGTCGTTAGGGATATAGAAATTGAACCTTGGACTTGAGGATCTTAAAGGCAGAATTAGTATAAGCTAAAAACTAATGAATTGTTTCCCTATATGTCTAATTTAACCATGTGATAGGGATTAAGGTAATACCCAGTACGTTGGGAGATATAAGGCTCACATCAGGACTGCCCCTGTATGCAGGGCTAAGGGAGATACAAAAGTTAAGACATATTTTTGAGGAACTTAATAATAGAATGGGATCAAGGTTAAAACATATGAAATTATCCCTAGTATGTCTATTTTAATTTAGTAAAATAATTGTAGTATTTGGCCAAGGAAATAGGAATTTATAGTGAAAATATTGAGAATAACTTAGTTTGTCTAGGACAATGATACAGGGTAGGATTAGAAATAGCACCAAATTTTGTGTAGGAATTAGAATGAGCTAAAATTTTAATATTTTAAGCCCTTGTATATTAAATTTCCAATACCTTAAGAATTAATATAATTGGAGTTTTGTAGCTGGAGTTATGGCAGAAACAAGGTTGTTGGGTCAGTAGGATTACCTAGGAAGAATTTTTTAAGTTAAGCATTTTAATGTTGATCTTTAGTGTAAATTAGCAAATTGTGAATGTAAATTAAATGTAGAGACATAAGAGGAACAAAGAAGAAATGATGATCAACATTTAGCCCTAGTGGAAGCAAGGAATTTTGCAAGGAAGAGCATAATAGAGGTGAGTGACTACTATCCTATTATGGATTGTAATTTGAATTCGATGACCATGTTTATTGTTAAACCACCACCCTATATAAACGTTTCATATATCAAAGTAATGTCTGAATCCCTTAAAAATTCATGTGAACCTTAATTCTTAATTTTACTCATAGTGAATATATTTTTAATTGATTGAAAGTTTCTTCCATGTGTTTATCGAAAAATTATGTATGTTTATTTGAATTTCTTTAATAAGATTATCAAAATTTATATATGTTCATTGTAGTTTTAAGATACTAAAAGTATTTATCAAAATCATTATTAATGAGTTCATTTTGATTTTACATGTGTTCAATGAATTTGTTATTGATGACCTATTGAAGCGTTTAATATGAATTTATTGTAGTCTCCTGTGTGAGCATTTGAATTTGTTAAATTCTTTTATATGAGATTCGCTATTTTATTCCTTTTCCTTTCTATAGGAATTTATGTGCTATGCGGTATTATATGTTATATGAATTATTTTCATTGAAATTTCAAGTTCTCAAGCAGATATCCCCTTTTTATGGTGTGGGGAACACCGAACTTTGTGCACATTGAAGTGACTCTTGCTACGAGAGATTTGAACACCCTAGCCGTAAGGCCTAGCTAACCTTATGTTGTGATATTGCTCCACAAGAAGAGCCCCTGCCACTGGTGTAGTGTTGATGAGAAGCGATAATAAATTCTGCTCTCATCTAATGTATACAGATTTCTGATAAATGTATGTTTTAACTAAATTATCTATAAGTATAGTGCTATTTGAATGAAGTTTTAAAAAGATAGTGTAAGATGTGTAGCTAATGTTCCGCAAGAAGAGCAGTCACTATTGCAGTGTTGATAAGGAAGCAAGGATAAAATTCGCTCTCATCTAATGTAAAAAGATTTCAAAGATAGTATGAGATATTTGCTATTTAAAAGAAGTTTTAAAACATATAATCAGTTACATGAAATCGTATTTGAAACGTATCATTAGTTATTTGAATTTATTTTTAAATCATACTATAAGTTAGTTGTATTTGAATAAAGAATTTCAAAGTAAAATAAGTTATTTGTTATACGGGCTCAATTTTCAAGAGTACTGCAAATTATTTGTTATTTAATATTTGTTTTCAAGAAAGATATTTGATATATGCTATTTAGATTATGATTATAAGTACTTTCAAGTCTTGATTTGATTTTAAATTTTCAAAGTACTATATGCCAGCCACTGTTAAACTTTACCCCTATCAAATTAATATGTAGATATAAGTCAGCCAAGTGCCTTCATTGTAAACGAACGTTGAACGCCAAGCCATGTAATCTATGGTAGAATATTTTTTAATCACTGGGTTTCGTACTCACCTCAATTCCCAATTTTTTTTTCACAGGAAGCCAAAAGATAGCCCAGTTCGAGCTCAAACATTTAATTCACTTGAAGCTTGCATTGAAGTTGAAGTTGAAAGTTTATTTGGAATATTTGATGTATCTACTCATGCGTACAAAGATATATATAGATATAATACTTTATTTACTTACTCCACGGGTTTCAAAATTTATAGAAGAATAGTGTGTAATTTATAAGTTATGCATTTAAAATTGCTTAATAAGTAATGTTGTTAATGAATATATATTTAAATAAGATATGTATGGTATGTATTGATGATATTGGAGACCTAAGAATTTCATATGAAGTTGAGGGTTGTGAGGCCTCGCTCGAGCACCGGTTCGATCCACTAAGGGAATTGAAATGCTCTTCGGGAGAAACTCCACGCATCAGAAACCCACTGTGAGTTCTTGGAAAATTGGAATTTGTATTTTCGCTTTATGTGACAGGAAGTCACCACTTTAATTTTATTTATTTTAATTGAGAAAATTAAAGGAAAACCCAAATGAAATGATTCCAAATTATATATTTTATCCCAATGGAAAAGTACTAATCCACGAGTGACTAAAGTGGGCTCGGGAATTAGGTTTTGGTAATTAACAATAAATTTCTTTAGTTTGGCTAAGATACAAAATAACTTTTATGTATGCATGAACAAAAATAAAGATAATGAATGAAACAGTTATAAATGATGATTCAAAAGTAAAATAAGAAAGGAGGATCTTTCCTCTAGCCCTTATGGATACTAAAGAAAGCACATATTCTTTAATTAATTTAATAAAAGATAAAGAACATATATAAAGCAGTAAAATAATATAAAGGACAAAATATTATTTAAAATATTTTAGAGTTTATGCCTTAAAAATTGGCATGCCTGCATATCCCTTTGAATGGGAATCAAAACCCACGCAGTTCTCCCTTCTTGCGAAGGAGGGGTTTACTCAAAAGAGATTTGGTTTATTAATTTAATTCAGATTTTAAATTAATAAGATTTAAATCTTGTCTGATTTAGACCTAAATAAGATGTGATAAAAGGATAAATTCTAAATTTTAATTTTTAATTTAAAAGTGCAAGAGAAAGGAATTATACATTTGCTTTTCTTGACTTTTTCGTGAATGGGCCGAGCTTAACTTCAGATTTGAGCTCCACTTCAGATTTAGGAACTCAAAAATAAATAATAACAACTTTGAATTAAAAATAAATATGGTAAGTGGAAGGATTTAGATATAGAAAGGTGATTTTAGTGTATCGAAATCAACAGAGGTTCGGGTATAGAAGAGAATATTGAGAATTCCCCCTAAAATCCTTCTCCTTCCTCCTCCTTCTTCTAAAGGAATTAAGGCTATTTATAAGGAATGGGTAGAGCCCAGAGGCGGTGGTGGCAAGGATGGTGTGCCGTAGCCAGCGGCGGCATCACCATTTAGGTGCCGCACATGCCGCCATCATGAAGATCATGTCGCCCAGGAAGGCCCAAGCTTTGCCCACCTGGGGCTCAGTCTAGGTCAAATTTGGTCGGGTTTGGTTCAGGTTTGACCCAGTTTTGGTATTACTTTTGGTCTGTTTTAGTCTGTTTTGGCCCATTCCTGATCCGATTTGGGCCCTGTTTGATTCTATGGGTTTGTATTTGAAAATCGGTTGTCTGAGGGTGCAATTTTAAGGGTTCACAGCTTGTCCCCTCATCAGAATTGGCTTTATTCAAAAGGCGATTTTGATAAAAGTGAACCTAGGGAAAAGGGATGAAGGAAATAAACCAAAGCAATGTCTAAGTCGGTATGTAGACATGTTTGGGGAAAAATTTATATTCTCTGTCTGTTTAGGTAAAAGATATTCTCGATCTGCTTGGGTAAAAGATATTCTTGGTCTGTTTGGGAAAAGATATATTCCCAGTTGTGAACCCTTAATTTTGCACCCTCTGATATGCATTTGAACCTTAAAAGCACCTAGGCTCGGTAAACAGACCTCCGGAAGCCAAATTGCCAAAGATCGCCAAAAGCGCAAAAACTGAGAATTCGAGCCTCGGGACTCGAGACCTGGGACCTACCAATTTGGCCTCTAAATCATTCTCATATCATCCAGGATTGAATAATGAGAACAACGCAATTGGAATCACCAAAAACGGAGTTGAAACGAGCGAGAACGGGTCAAAACAGTGAAACCGGGCGTCGAAAGCCCATTAGTGACCGCACAAGGCCTGTGCGGTCCCAAATGTCTTCTGTGCGGTCACCATTTGTCCCGTGCGGTCCAGAATCCTCCGTGTGCGGTTCCAGAGTTGCTGTGTGCGGTTTCGGGCTTAAAACACTTAATCCCACATCGAAAAAAGACAGAAATTCACCTAGCTGCTCTACCTATATAAACCTACCCTCCCTAACCC
>CATKHJ010075254.1:0-27883 GCA_949750685.1 Vernicia montana | reverse complement strand
GAGGTATTTATAGGAGATAGATCCTTACATGAGTTGAGTATGGATTTCCTTGACCGATTCGGATATAGATTAGCTTGCTTTATAGTTTCAATCCGCTTCCTGCTTGGATACGAACTAGAGGACTTCTTATTTGACTTTGGTCAATAGGCTTGCAAGTATTTTATATTGGGCCGGGCCCAACTTACTTTACTACCCAGTTCGGTATATTTTATTCCTTATCAATTATTATTATAGTAGGATTTAGATTTTTTTTAATAAATTCTTATAAAAGAACTCATCTATTAAATTTTTATATTATTTATCAAATTCTAAAAGTTTGTTGAATTTTTTATATGTCCTTTTTCATTTAAATTATTGAAAATTTATTTATTTATTTATGGGATTCTACTGAATCAAATTTTATAAAAATATGATTTTAATCAAATTTTCAATGTTGTCTAACTAGCTTAATGTATATATTTTTTTTTATAATTTAGGTTTTGAATTTTGTTTTTGTACAAGATTGGTGAGTTAAGAGTTTATGCCTTCTTTTTATTTTTAATTTTAATTTTAATTTTAATTTTAGTTATTCAATTTTTGCATTCCAATTAGTCTTATGCTTTAATTATTTTATTTTTTTATTGATCATCACTTAAAGAAGTAAATATAAAATTTTGGATTGTTTTTATTTATTTATTATTATTATTATATTGTGAATCACATATTATTTATAAATATTTATAATATTTTTTTTTTGGAAATAATATGATTTATTTTATAAGAATTTAGATAATTTTTCAATCAATTCAATAATATAAGACTACTCAAATCTATTTAGTTATACAAAATTTATATAATAACAATGAAAAAATTCCTAAATTTTTACATAAGGTATGTGATTAGATTTTATTTTTTTATTTTTCTTTATGATATATATATATATATATATATATATATATATATATATATATATATATAAAATTTATTATCAATCGACTAAAAATTTATAGTATTATTGATTATAAAGCACATTTCCCCCTTAAAAAAAAGACAAGCAAAGTTAAGTAGAATAAGAACAATAAATGTGGGGGATAAACATGATAGTTAATAATAATAAATTATAATAATGTCTCACTGGTCACTATTGTCATTATATATATATATATCTTTGAATAAAATTATTATAGTTGACTTGAATTAATCTGTGATTCGAATTGATATATAAATCGATTTTTTATTGTATCGACTAGATCGATTTGAGTTTGAAAATATAAAAAATAAATAAAATTAAAAGAAAAAAAAAAAATATATATATATATAAAATCCATTTCTTCTTGATGCGATTTTTGAAAGTTGTAAAGAAAACATAAAGCTATGCAAGCACCTAGCTAAAATACTTTTAATTTAAGATTTTATGTGTGTTATCAATATCCTCTCAAAAAAAAAAAAAAAAAAAAAAAAAAAAAAATACAAAAGAAACTATTTTTGAAGGGAAGTTGAATACTTGAATTAATTGGATTTGGTTATTGATCCGTGGCTGACGAACGCTGGCCCAGCCAAAACCAATCGATTTCTAGCTTGCCAAAAGGGACCCGTACATTACCAACTTTTGCGTCCAAGTTCAACTACTTGTTCTATTTTTTGCACGTTTTTATGTCCATATTCATTATTCTTCTCAATTATTTACATAGTCCCACTCCAACTAATCTTTCAACCTTTTTCCAATCTTACCCTCCTAATTTTGGATTTTTATTTTATTTTAGTCATTTCTTTTATTTTTAATAATTAAATATTTCAACTTTTAAAATTATATCAAATTTAATTTCAATAATATTTGAATAAATTTTTTTGACTAAAATACTATTAAATCATAAGTAATTTTTTTAAAATACAATGTATAAATATATATATTTTAATTAGGACAGAGATTTAAATATAGATTTATGATTATATATGCATTTATTGTTATATTATAATTAGGATGTGTATAAATATGAATTTTACTTACATAATTAAGAGGAAAAAAAAAAAGATTTTTTTGGGCGATTAAGCATCCTAAAATTATAATTTCCAACTCTAGCAAGGCCATCTTTGTCATTTTGACAATTAATTCCAATTACCTGACCATCTTATGCTATATATGAAGATTAATGACTGATTATGTACAAGAAGACAACGTAGAAAATAAAAATAATTCCATCTTGCAGCCGGAATATTTCATTCAGGGATGTCACCGGCGACTGGAGTAGATGTCCCACTCTTACCGGAACATAAGGGGAGAGAGAAGCATGGGGCATCGGTGTCCGGAGCAGTATTCAATGTGTCAACTAGCATAATAGGAGCAGGGATTATGTCAATACCAGCCACTCTGAAAGTGCTTGGTGTAATTCCTGCTTTTGTATTGATTGTGGTTATTGCATGGTTGGTTGACATTTCTGTCGAGTTTTTGATGAGATATACACATTCCGGCCAGTCAACCACTTATGCCGGTGTCATGAGGGAGGCTTTTGGACCGGTGGGATCTGTGGCTGTGCAAATTTGTGTTATGATCACTAATTTTGGATGCTTGATTATTTATTTGATTATTATTGGTAAGTTTGGATCAAAATTAGCTTAATTTTCATAGTTTGTTCTAATTGCAAGAATTAGTACTTAATTAGGATTCAAACTCATAGCCTAAGCTACTTAGCTTGGTGCATGAGTTAATTTTGAATATATAACAGAGCAATTAATTCTCAGGATTTGAATCTCTCACCTCCTCCACTAACATAGACCACTAGAGATCAATTAATAGTTGATTTATAGAGAATCAACTAAGCTAATTTAATTTCATTGGTAGATCCAATACTGGGGTCAATTTTGTCTCTGTTCTTGTTCTGTTTCTTGAATTTAATTAGACTTCCTTTTTCTTGATTTCTGTCTTTAAAGAATCAAGATTCTATTAGCTATAGCTCATGTACTTTGTGCTCTTGAATTTGCCAAATTAACATAAAGTCTTGTACCTCATAATACAATATTCTTTTTTGCTCAGGTGATGTTCTTTCAGGAAATGAGCAAGGAAGTTCACTACACTTGGGGGTGTTGCAAGAATGGTTTGGCATTCATTGGTGGAATTCACGCGCTTTCGCACTCTTCTTCATTGTTGTTTTTGTTATGCTTCCTCTGGTTTTATTCAGGCGTTTAGGTTAGTAAACTTCAAATATATATGATAAAATCTTGGAATTTCTCAATTGCAGTTATATGTTTTTGTTTCAAGATTAAGTACTTTTTGGATTTGTTTTTACAGAGTCACTTAGGTTCAGCTCAGCTATATCAGTTCTTTTAGCTGTAGTGTTTGTTGGGATAAGCTCAGTAATGGCAATCTTTGCCCTTATAGAAGGAAAAACCAAAACTCCAAGATTGCTGCCTCAGTTCGACAATCAAGTTTCTTTTTTTAATCTTTTCACTGCTGTTCCTGTCATTGTAACAGCTTTCACATTTCATTTCAATGGTAAATTTAGCATCTAATATTATTTTATAAGCAAATGCTATTGAGAAACATGTCTTATTATTCATCCTGACGAATATGTTTAATGAATTTATGCAGTTCATCCGATTGGTTTCGAGCTTGGAAAACCTTCTGATATAATTTCAGCAGTCAGAATTTCAGTAGTAATTTGTGCTGCCATTTACTTTGCCATTGGCATATTTGGGTATCTTTTGTTTGGGGAATCAATCATGGATGATATATTAGTAAATTTCGATCGAAGTTCTGATACAGCAAACGGTGCATTGCTAAATGATATAGTTAGATTAAGTTATGCCTTTCACCTTATGCTGGTGTTTCCTCTGCTGAACTTCTCATTAAGGGCAAACATTGATGAATTTCTTTTCCCTAAGAAGCCTCTTTTAGCAAAAGACACTACCAGATTTTTGTCTCTCACTATTATCTTATTAATCTTCCCTTACCTATTAGCAATTGCCATTCCAAATATATGGTACTTCTTTCAATTTGTGGGATCAACCTCTGCAGTTTGTCTTGCCTTTATATTTCCAGGAGTTATTGTTCTAAGGTATTATTCTGTCAGAAATTTATCTGTTTTGGTTTCTACACCTTCAAAAATTTTGTATAATCTAATTCTTTTTACCTTGTTTTATGAATGACAGGGATGTTCACAGTATTTCAACAACAAAGGATAGAATCATTGCGCGGATAATGATAGTTCTAGCTGTGGTAACAAGTACAATTGCCATATCAACCAATATATATAGCTTGATGAGAAATAAGTCATAGTTTTGTTTACATGGTTCCTTTTTTCATTTCTGGCTCTAATGTTTTGTACTTGAGGTGCCTGTAATTTTTTATTTTATTTTATTTTATTTTTGTGTATCTGAGAATCCAACAGTGTGTGAATTTAGCATGTAAACTTGCAGCTAATGCCTAGTGATATGCATCATCCAAAATTTCCATAATTAAGATATACTGCTGGTAATTTTTGACAAAGATCAAAGAACTGTTTCCAATTGAGTCTTATTGTCAATCCAGGAAGACTACAATTTCCTTCTATTGGAAATTTCTCACTCACAAAACACAAACACATAAAGAAACATTAATGGCATATCACATGACAACAAAATGATTTAGTTAAAGCTAACTAACTTTCTGCTAGTTCACATAAATTCAGCTTGAGAAACTCCCACAAACAAAAACCAGTTATTTAAAATTCAGAAATTACATGATATTAGTCCTTGAGATATCAAGATATCTCAAATGTTTCAACTTGCCGACTGAAGCTGGCTACTCTTCAATATCAGCATCTTCCAAGTTTAAAGTCCGCAAGCTTTTCAACTTTCACGATTCATCAAAAACAGCATCCTTTATGAATAAGGTGCGCAACTTCCTAGCACCACCTTTTGGAAGTGCCATTAAAGTTCTTACATCAGCTTGACGATCAAAAAATAAACGACGAATGGAAGACGTATCATTTCCAGTTGAAAAACTTTCCAAAGTCAGTGTTTCAGACTTTGAATAGACAATGCAAGATCATGTACCAGATCGTGCATCTTGCACCATACAATATTCTCATCATATGTATCCCTTTCCGCATCTTGGAAAAAGGAATTATGAAGTAAGGTGTTAAAACACTTGTTGCTTGTATCTTCGTTGCACGGACCAAGAAGACCTTCAGCAATCCAGACCTGAATTAACCTTTGAATTCATATGTTTGGAATAATTAAAAAGTAAAAAAAAAAAATTAATTATTTTTTCATACATAATCAACTGGTTATCTTTTACATGATATTCTTTTCCCAATTTGTATTTTCTTCATAGAACGGATTTGCTTTTCTTTTTTTATCATTAGTAAATTTCTCATCTTGAAAGCATTTTGAATTATCATGATCATAAAAGCCTGAACTGACTACTGCATCATGTCTTTTTGAACCATAATAACATGAAACAAAAATATAACTTGAACTCAGCACTCACTGCAATAAATGCATCAATCTAAACCATAAAAATTTCCAACTATAGTGAACTTCAAATAACTTCAAATACAAATTCAAACTTAAAACTAACAAAGCACAAATTAGTGATTCCAACAGATGTGATATAGACTAGACTAGTAAACAGAAGACTTAAAAACTGGCATGTGAGTCAAATTTCCATGGAGCAATAAACATGACAACATGGATAAGGGGCTGCGGCAATCATCTGCAATTGAATCATCTTTTCATATCCCAACGATCAATTTCTTCTCACACTAATGCCATCCAATTACTAAACAAACAACGGTTCTTGGCAGGAATCCACCATCTATCTCCTGTACAAGAATTGCAATCATAATGCACTATCAATCAAATTACATGAACTCTCATACTGTACACAAAACGTCAATAATTGAAGTCTTCCTTTGTACATCATGACACATGCAACCTTACAAATGAAACAATCTATTGAGCACAAAAAAGAACCATTATCTACCCATTTTGGCTTTGTATCAAGAAGTATCTATTGCAGAAAAAAGGATCTCCACACTAAGAACACAGGCCTATCGTCCACCACACAAGCAAAAACCTAAAAAAGCAATAGAATAACTCTAGTTCTAAATAGACCACCTCAGTAACCTCCTAAATAACAGAAAAAAAATCCAACTGACCTTCTGTTTTTAGCTGTTGGTGCAACCAATCCTCTTTTCTCCAAGCTTTTATATCGATCTGTTAGTAGGGTGCAGCAACCCTTTACGTGATTGAAATACAAAGGACACGAACAACAATCTTCAGTTTCTAAACTCTAACAAACAAGAATCTGATGACAATTAAATGGTAGCTTTAAAAAAAAAAAAAAATTAGTATAAGAACCTTCAGCTTGCGGAGAGAACCAGTAATTTCTTCAGATAATAGTACTTGAGGAGGAGCAGGCTCAAATCTGTAATGAAAATTGTTAATTAGGTTTGCCATGCTTGAGATATATAACACAAAATATAAAATTGAAATGAAGAAAGAAAATCCATCAAAAACTACATATTGATATTGGTAAAAAAAACCTTGAGAGGTCCAACATGGATGGGTTCAGTAAACCAAATAACATAGCTAACATTATTTAAGTTGGTTGATTTCTATTTGTTCTGACCAATAAGGAAAGAACCTCATGGCATAAAGAATTAGACCCAATAAATGTCACAAGACAACAGCATGCATACTTGTGCTTTCCCAAGCGTGGTGGACGTATTTTTAGCCTTTCTTGTTTAGCTACTATTCGCCTGGTATGTCTTTTTTGCTTCTCCTCATCTTCTTTAGCTATTTCCTTAATGATATCTGGCAAGCTGCAGCCAGGATAAGAAACATAAAAAGGTAAGAAAACATTTTTCACTGCAATAAAAATCTCTCTTGACAGCAATCATCATCTTACGTATCAATTTCTTTAGAAAGTTGCTCTTTCTTCTTGGCTTCTGCTTCTTTTTTCCGTTGTTCTTTGAATCTGGCCCTCCTATTCAACTCAACTCGGGTCACCCTCTTCATCTTAGCAGACCTGCCGCATGGCCATTCAAATAGAAAGAATTTACATGATATTATTATTATGAAATACATTCAGTTTTCACAGACATGTTCAAAGAAAAAGGAGCAGCATTGAAATAAAGTCAGCATATGATTAGAAACACTTTACATCATAAATAGTCACACATATCTTTAGAAGCCATAAGCTGCTCAAAATTTAGTTGAGAAAGTAAAATACAAATACACATTTATGTAATACTTATCAACCTTGTTGTAATTGACAAATGAAGCTTACCTTATTTCTAGTGCACTATCCTCATTCTCAATTAAATCCTCTTCATCATCATCTCCATTATCCGCGTCAAGAAAGTACATCTAAAAAAAATAGAGGATGTTGTAAAATTCTGTTTTTGGTGAATAACATAAATGTAAAATCCAAAGACAAAAGAATCACATCTTCTTCATCAATCACTCGTTCCCCAGGAACAGTTAATGGAACAGGCTGAGGTCCCAATTCACTTTTATAGATTTTATGCATTTCCTCTGCAACAGCTTGAGCTAAAGAATCCTGGATTGAAGTGGAAAGAATATGTAATGATTAAGAAAAGTACAAAAAAAGGAATAATACCAGTAAGAATGTCAAATTTTATCAAATTACCTGATGAGCTTCAGATGAAGGATTAAAGGAGCATCCCGGAGGCTCAACTTCCACTGCTGGAATAACTGAAGGTATGGATACCTGTAAATCATCAGATAATCAAAAGGCCAATTGAAACCCTAATTAACGATCAAAAAACAAAACCAATTACATACAAGCCACAACAAATTGAAAAAAAAAAAAAAAACCTTTAGATGACTAGAGATAATCAAGTACCTTTCTAGCATTGTTGTTGCTTTCATCTGTAAAATTATCAAGAAAAGCAAAAATAAACACTTGCTATTTCTAAATAACCAAATTAACAGAAATTCTAAACAGTTAAAATTCAATACCTTCATTTCCCCACAAGTCAACCATGACACCATTATCCTGAGGTAATAACAAATGACACAATCTCTCAATCCCAAGCAATACCCAAAAGAATTAATAACAAACACAAACTCAATGCTCAGTTACCTTAGAATCATCTTGAGTAGCATCTATTGGTTCAGAATTTTTCTGGGTTTTCTTAGATTTCTTCTTATTCTTGTTCTTCTGATTGGAAGATGGCACAGCTTGGACAAAAGGATTCTTTTGAAGTAAACTTTCAGTGCGAAGTACCTTTTCTCTACGCTTCTCAATCTTTCGCTTCACAGAAAGATCTGAAATTTACCCAAAATTGAGTGGTGGATAAATAATGAAATTGGAGGAAAAGGACCATGAACAAAAAGCTAAGAAAGGGTTACCTTTAGATTTATCGACGAAGAAGAGGGACTCGGCGGGAACATTAGAGAGAGAGCCGCCAGAGAGAGCGTCTTTGGTGGATTTCTCAATGAAATCGTCTATGTCTTCAGTGCTTATGTTGGCTCTCCAAGCTTTCTTCCCCTTCCTTGAGCTCTTCGCTTTCTTCCCCATCTCTCTTTCCCTTTGCTTTGCTTGCTTCTCTGCGGTGGTTGCTGTGCGTCTGCGCAGCTGGTAAGAGAAGCGTAAACCTTGCTCCGCTCAGCTTATATATTTTAGCCACCATACAACGGCGTCGTTTTTGTTATAGCAAACGACGTCGCTTAATTCGTATATATATATATATATATATATATATATATAATCCTTTTCTTTTTTTTTAATTGAGCTCTCAATGGCCGTTTTAGAGTTTTTAGTAGATGTAACAGCCTAACAGGTTGATACTTGATATTGGCGATGGCCACGGTTTGGTATGGATCGAGTTTTTGTATATTTATATTCTATTCGTTTTATGGGAGAATTCAACTGGATTCGAGTTCGATCACGTATATATCTATTTATTTTTTAAAAATAAAAATATATATATTTCTACAAATGTTACATTTTTACAAAAAATATATAACACATTTACATTAAATATGTGATTATGTATATTTGAATTAAATAATAAAAAAGTAAACTAAGGTTGGTCTTGAAATGGATTCAACTAGCAAAAACAATTAAGAATTATCATATTTGCAATGCTACATTTTTTTAAAAAAATTCTTGGGACTAACAATCTAACATATGTAATATAAACAACAAAATGTATAAACAATATTAACAAATTAAAATCTTCTACAATTGATTCATACTATGAGTTCTGGTACGAAGATGCAAAATGAAGCTGAGAAATGTTCCAAAGAAGGAAATAAATCCCCAGATAATGAAAATTCTGCTATAGCATTGCAACCCCAAGCACATTCCAGGATTTCCTTCACTTTCCTTTTGATAATTAAGCGCAGCCAAACACCCAAATAAAAGAAGGCCTAAAGGAATATTTGTCAGAACAATAGTTTGTTTAGCTACAAAATTTTTTTCGCCGAAAAGCTCATACATTGTTGATGCAGTTATAGCATTTAAGGCTCCTGAACATATTCCTAAAACTCCTGTACTAATGTAAAAACATCTGATGTTGTTATAGAGTAGCAGAAAAAATGCAACGGGCATAGGAAGCATTAGGAGTACTGTCAATGTTGTATAGGGTATATTTGATTTTTTCCTGAAACAAATATTTTGTAAATTAGGTTAATTAATCCATGAAAAATTAGAGCACATTGTTGTATTTGTAGTATAATTTTATAAAAGGCAACTAATTTTATTAGACCTATCCCAATTCTGCAGAAGCAGAATAAAAAATTGCAATGTCAAAGTTAGTAGAATAATGTTAGAACATTGCATACCAATCGAGCAAAACTGCGAAAATCCTGCCAAAGAAGCCGAATGTAGATGATACTTCCAATAGAAATGATGCTCCATTGCTGCTGAAAGATTTGGAGATTCGTCCAAGATTGATCATATAAACTATAGACAGTACAGCCCCACAAGCATTCACTAAGTAAAATAACCAAAAGTTCATATTCACTAGTAGCTCTTTTAAACCACTCTCATTTCTTTCCATTAATACCTTCTTCATTCTGTATTGCTCAATCTCTCTGTATTGCTCAATCTCTCTTTCGTCCTTATCTATCGAAATTTCAAGTTCTTTTACAACTAATTCAGGTTTTGATTCACATAAATCACTAGAAATATGAATTGTGAATTTGTGTATAGCCATGATTAGTGCTGTTACAAATGGGAGAATTAACACTAATACTAAAATTATTGCTTGTAATTTCGGAGACGTGTGTGTGAAAGTTGTAGTAACACTTTCAATCACTACATAAACTCCAGTTGCAATTGCTATTAGAAAAGTAATTGCAGACATGTCTATGCCTGCATAATTATAATCCATAAATTTTAGACCATAATTTATGAATTCTACAGTTAATCCAACCGCGGTAGGAGCAAGCCAAGTCAAAAGAAGAGAAGTACTTGAATTTGTTGAACCTTCCCTTCCTTGAATACCTTGAATTATAGTAGTGCATATCTTACCACTAAAACCACCATAACTTGATGTAATTGCAATTAACATTCCATGCGAATTGGTGAAATTTCTAATAGCTAGCACATAACAATAAGTACTAATCCAACAAGTGCTATGCCCTGCAATTGCATTTAGTAATAAAACTTGACAATAAGTCAAATTATAGATTTTATGTGCAATGTAAAGGTATTGCACACCATAACCAATTAATCCGAAGATTAGACCAACGATTAAGATCATCGAAGTAGGAAGATAATCGGCTGCAACACTTGATAAAAACCCGAAAAGCTTTCCAATTTCTGAAGCAACCATTAAATTGTTGAGTTGCACATAGGAGAAATGGCAATGTTGTTCTGTTAACATTCTTGTTGATGAGCATTCAGAGAAAATGGAATAACGAGTTCCATTTATTGCTTGTAGCAAAGTAATGCAGCCTAAAACTAGCCAAGATGATGGATTTCTAAGGGTTAATTGATTGTTCATTTTTTCTTGGTTATTTGGATGGTAACTAGATATGGAAATATGTTGATTTGCTCATGTCATTTTATAATCAATGGCACATGAAAATTATACGTTTCTCCTATGTTGAATTTGTTATGAGTTGCTATCAATTATAATCATTTTCAGATTGCAAAAATTATTGTAAAACAAAATAAAAAAAAAAAAAACTAATTCAAATGTTAGGCAAATGGGATGGTTTCTTGAAATTAAATGAATAATTATATGCTCTTGAAATAATGGAAATTGCATTGACTAAATATATATTTATATAACTATTAGTCAGTAAGGAAGTTTGCTTATAATATGATTAGATATTACGTATGAAAGAAAAAAATATTGATATGTTGCTGCTAAGCGGTGGTGGATACCTGGGCCGAGAAATGGTAGTCGTCTCCCAAAATTTTTGAAAAACTTCTAATATGTATTGAAAAGTTACTTAAATTTTTTAAATAATAATTTTTGCCTCCAAAATTTTAAAAAAAATTTATTTATCACCCCCTCAAACTTACGAGATTAGATCTGTCACTGCTGCTAAGTATGTTTGATAAATCTTGAGTAGGTTTGTACCAATCTTGAATACTAATAGAAAAGTCAAAAGGATAATATCAAATTATATTTCTTTTTTTTTTTTTTTACATCAAATTATATTTCTATATCCTCATCAAAAGCCATCTTATTTAAGATGTAATTAATCCTACTTTTGATATAACATAAATTTTATGTGAATTTATACTATTATAGAGGTTTTATTTATGGATTTTTATATTTCTTCGAGCATACACTATAATTTTAATTAATAAATTATATAGTCAGTGTCTTTTCTAGTATGCATATTAACAAATTTATGTAAAAAAAAAAAAGGAAGAACTCCTTTTTTTCAAAATAAAAAAATTAATTAATAAAGAACTTTTGTTTATTTTTAAATGAACATTGGAAACTAATTAATATCAAATAAAGCACTAGAACCTTACTCTGATAAACACCATCAAGTTTGTGCATGTTTTCTTAGAGGCCAACCATGTAGAAGATTCATCCTTATAATTTAATCGTTTTAAATTATTTAAAAATATATATTTTAAAAAGTTTAATTAAGTTAAAATTATTTAAAATAATAAATTAAAATTTATATTGAATATAATAAGTGATTAAATTTTTAAATAATTTTACATATAATTTAAAATTTATATCACTCTTATATTATTCAATACTTAAATTTTTAATACTTAATTTATAATTTTATACCTCATAGGTTCAAATTTGGAGGGATGATGACAGTAATTTCTTTTTGGCAATTATGTTAATTTTAATAAATTTTTTTTATCTAGTTTATAAATAAAAAAAAGTCAACTTCAAGTACTTTTTTTTATTCTTCAAATTCGGATATGTCATGGGTCAAAAAAAAAGTACTTGAATAAAAAAAATATACTTTATTCAAATACTTTTTTTTTTTTTTTTAAGGAAAGCATTAATTAATTATATGGTTGCAACATAGTTCACATGATGATAGTGAAAGTGTTCTAAATTTACAGTGTTATTAATAAAGGCCATACCTTTTGTCATCAATCCATTCAGAAAATGCTATCCACATAGAAAATATTATTTTTATAAATTGAGTTTCATCAAGATAAAGAGTTAAAAAAAAAAAAAAAAAAAAAAAAACCTTTCATTTCTTGCAATTTCTTTATCACAAGAAAAATTGGGTTTATTCTCCCAAATTTTTTTTTTTTTTTTTTTGGGTTGAAGCTGACAATTAATATTGAAATGACCTCATATTCAAGGTCCTCATTTAGCCACATCTTCATTGGCAAAAAAAAAACCTAGCCACATCTTTATATCATATTTAATGAATTTTAAACTTAAAGAACTCAATCTATAGTCTCATCCACATATAGCCATATTCAAGATACTTGCTACTACCTAATAATTTTTTTTATTATTCAACAGTAAAGTGGTATCTCGAGTCAATTTTTATGTACCGTAATAAGTAGAGAGATTCATAAGATTAAAGAATTCATAAATGAAGATATAATCTAATTCTGAGAATCAAACTCAGATTGATAAAGAGAGGAACAAACTCTTTTACCAATCAGACTAATTTTTAGAGTTAATACTTTTTGTTGTAATTTATATTTTGGTTAGATATATTGTTATTAGTTAGTTTGATAGCCTGATGAGGTGGCACTTAGTTACTTGTATATATATATTAGTTAGTTGATGGAGTGAGACATGTGAACATCACTCTTGTAAATAGTATTACTTTACTAATTCTACAGAAAGAATTTTTTCCTCTTTACTTCTACTGTCTTCTTCTACCTTTCTCTATTTTGTTGTATCTTAAAATTGGGGATTTGATGTTTGTTCATGGTATCAAAGCGGTCTTTGCTTGATTAGATCAATCTGAGACATACTTTGATTGTTAATACTACAAAGTAAAGAAATTGTGAAGGATAATAATGGAAGCAACAGGAAATGGAGAACTTGAGGAACAGAGAACTCAGAGAAATAGAGTCAATGAAGATCGAGTTTCTGAGCCTCGAAATAATGGAGATCCACTATCACTTCAAAGTTCGGATCATCCAGGAATGGTCTTAGTCATTGCACCACTGACTGGAAGTAATTACCTTACTTGGAGTAGATCGATGAAAATAGCATTAGGTGCAAAATTAAAATTAGGGTTTGTAAATGGCAAATGTGAAGCACCAGAAGAGGGAACCGAAGAATTTGAGCAATGGCAACGAATTGATTGCATGGTAACTTCATGGATCCTAAATTCAATCTCGAAGGATCTAGCTGAAGCATTCCTTTATGCAGGAAGTGCAAAAGAATTGTGGGAAGAAATTGAAGAAAGATTTGGGGAAAGTAATGGGCCTATGCTTTATCAGATTCAGAGAGAAATAAGTTTAATTTCACAAAGTAATTTGTCAGTAGTTGGATGTTATACAAAGTTAAAGAAGTTGTGGGATGAGCCACAATGTTTGATGCCTATACCAACCTGTAGTTGTGGAGCAGCTAAGACAGTTGCAAAAATAGGAAATCTAAATAAGCTAATATAATTTTTTATGGGGTTAAACGAGAGTTATGATCATGTGAGGAATCAAATCCTCCTCATGGATCCATTACTTACAGTAAACAAGGCCTACTCCATGGTGCTCAGAGTAGAAAAATAAAGAGAAGTACATGTTATTTCTACTGAGATGACTAATAGTGGTGCAATGTTTGTCAGGAACTATGATGCTAAGAAAGATGGTGGAAGAGGTAACAATAAGGATAATTTTAAGCCTAATAACTGGAAGCCAAGAGAATATGGCAGGGAAAGTGTTAATAAGGCAGACAGATTCTATGATTACTGTAATAGAAATGGACATACAAGGGAGACTTGTTTTAGAATCCATGGGTATCATGAATGGTTTGATGATCTAAAGAAGAAAAGAAGTTATGAAGACAAGTTAAAAGGAGGAAGCCAACAACACAGGGTAGCAGGTTATGTATCAGACACACCATTAGAAGAGGCTCTTCTTGCACAGGAGCAGACTAAGTCAGATGATTTAACCACTGTCATTTCCACTGATATTCAAAAAGAAGTGCATAAATACATGAAGGGAGCAGGTGATACAGCTTTTGCAAGCTATACTAGCTTTGCAGGTATAACTCATTTTATTGCACTGCATTGTTTTGATTTTGGTCTTAGGGACATTTGGATAGTAGACTCAGGTGCATCAAATCATATGTGTTTTGATCTTAGCCTTATAACCTCAGTTTTTAAACCCAAAACACCTGCTTTAGTCCATTTACCAGATAAAACCACTAGAAATGTTACTGATATAGGTACAGTTGCCTTATCTTCAAACCTAACCTTGACAACAGTGCTTCATATTCCAGATTTTCAATTCAATCTATTATCAGTTAACAAGTTGACACAGACAATGAAACTCAGAATCATCTTTTATGACACTCACTGCATTTTTCAGGACCTGCTGACTAAGCAAGTGTTAGCAGTTGGGAAAGTTCATGCAGGACTTTATATTCTAGACAAATCAAGTTTCTCTATAAATACCATTAGGGAGTTCTGTTCTAGAGAATATGATGTTGTTAAGCTTGTTGAAACACAGATTCCAACTTTATGTACAGCTGCTTTTGAGAATAAAAGAACTCCAATTCTTTCATATGAATTGCTTCATGCTAGATTAGGACATGCCTCAAAAGGTAAAATTGATCATCTATCAATACCTTTTCATGAAACCAATCAAACCAATAGTGTATGTGAAGTGTGTCCCTTAGCAAAACAATCTAGACTACCTTTCCCTAGGAGTCATATACAAAGTGACAAAATTTTTGAACTTGTACATTTGGATTTATAGGGTCCCTATAAAGTTCCCTCTTTGAATGGTTGTCATTACATACTGATTGTTATTGATGATCATAGTAGAGCAGTTTGGACATTTCTCATGAAAGATAAAACACAAACTCCTATACTTATCAAACAATTTTGTGCTATGGTTGTTAATCAATTCAATACTACTGTGAAACAATTTAGAACTGATAATGGCACTGAATTTGTCAACAATACTTGTCAAGAATTCTTTGCCACAAATGGTATTATACATCAAAAGTCCTATCCTTATACACCAAAGCAGAATGGTGTGGTAGAAAGGAAATATCGACACCTCTTAGAGATAGCAAGGGCATTAATGTTTCATTCAAACTTACCACAAAAATTTTGGGGGGATTCAATACTCACTGCCACTTATATTATTAACAAATTACCCACACCTATACTTGTTTGGAAGACACCTTATGAAATTTTATACAACAAAAAATCAGATTACAGTAACCTTAGGATGTTTGGGTGTCTTTGCTTTGCTACAAACACCAAACCATCTAAAACCAAATTTGATCAAAGAGCATATACTTGTGTATTTTTGGGGTATATACAAGGCCAGAAAGCCTATAAACTCTATGATATTCATTCTCATTCTGTTTATATCTCCAGGGATGTGATATTTCATAAGTCAGTTTTTCCTTACAAAACTTCAAAATTTCTTCCTTATACTGAATCTACAGACAATTTACCTGTCATACCTAACCTCATAGATATCACATCTGATTGTCCTTCATTTTTACCTACTGATCAAGTTTCTCCTCCAATTGATTCTAATAATGATCAGGTTTCTCCTCCAATTTCACCATCTCCTTCTTCACATTCACCACTTCATTCTCTTGCTCATGAACATAATACTACTTCTTCATCCTCTGTTTCTCCCATTCTTGAAAACTTGCTCAATTTCATGATTCTCAGTCACAAGCAGAACCTATTGTAGAAATACATGTTTCTGAATCTGTTAGACATAGCACTAGACCAAGAACTCAACCAAAATGGATGTAAGACTATGCTACACTATGCTCTAGTTCCATTTCACATACCCTTTCCTCACACACCTCACCTAATTCATTACAACAACCTAAACCCACCACACTATATCCCTTACAATCATTTCCTGTTTCTTTTTTACAACCTTATGATCAATCACATATGCATTTTCTTGCTAATTTGTCTACTGTCCAAGAACCTAGGACATATAATCAAGCAAAGCAAGATCCTAAATGGGTTGAAGCTATGGAGAAAGAACTAAATGCACTAGAAATCAACCAAAGTTGGTCTATTACTGATCTTCCTAAAGACAAGACACCTATTGGCTCTAAATGGGTGTACAAAATAAAATTCAATCCTGATGGGAGCATAGAAAAATACAAGGCAAGGCTTGTGGCCAAAGGATGCAACCAGGTTGAGGGAGAAGACTTTACAGAGAGTTTTTCTTCAGTAACTAAACTAGTTACTGTGAGACTTTTTTTGGCAATTGCAGCTGCCAAGGCTTGGCCCATCCATCAATTGGATATCAATAATGCCTTCTTGCATGGTTTCATTGAAGAGGATCTTTACATGTTACCTCCAGAAGGCTATAATGTTCTTGCTGGTAAGGTTTGCAAGTTGTCCAAATCTTTGTATGGCCTTAAACAGGCAGCCAGACAATGGAATGTCAAATTCACAAGTAAATTGCAAGCTTTTGGGCTACAACAGTCACCTTATGATCACTGCTTGTTCACCAAAGTCACTTCTACTGGTTTCTTGGCCCTTATTATATATGTTGATGATGTCTTGGTCACAGGAACCAATCTTTCAGATATTGTTGACCTTAAGCAATACTTACATGCTCAGTTTACTATTAAAGACCTTGGGCCAGCTAGGTATTTTCTTGGACTTGAAATGGCAAGAACAGAGACTGGTTTATATGTAAGTCAGAGAAAATACATCCTAGACATCTTACAAGATACAAAACTTTCAGCTACAAGACCTATTTCCACACCACTACCTACTGGAATCAAGTTTCAAGATGATGAAAGTCTAGCTTTTGAACATCCAGACAGATACAAAAGACTCTTGGGCAAGCTTCTTTATCTTAATTTAACAAGACCAGATCTTACTTTTGCCACACAGCAACTCAGTCAGTTCATGAGTGCTCTAACAGTGCAACAATGGGAAGCAGCTCTTCATTTGGTGAGATATTTGAAAAAATATCCTTCTCATGGTCTGCATTTTTCTGCCACATCCTCCTTTCAGCTCTCTGCTTACTCAGATGCTGATTGGGCAGCATGTCCAGTCACAAGGAAGTCTGTCACTGGCTTTTGTATTTTCCTAGGCACCTCTCTCATTTCTTGGAAGGCTAAGAAACAAATCACAGTTTCTAGGTCCAGTGTAGAGGCTGAATACAGGAGTTTAGGTGGTACTGTTTGTGAACTTCAATATATCTCTTACCTCCTTTAAGAGTTTCAGATCCAATTACAGCTTCCTATTCCTCTCTTTTGTGACAACCAAGCTGCCATTCACATTACAACCAATCCTGTTTTCCATGAAAGAACTAAACACTTGGATATTGACTGTCACATAGTAAGGAATCTGTATAAGCAAGGTTTTATCTCTCCTACATATGTTTCTACAAAGTTACATCTTACTGACATCTTCACAAAGTCCTTACCAGTTGCTCAATTTCAATTTCTGTTATCCAAGATGGGCCTGTTCTTGTTTTACCAAGCTCCATCTTGAGGGGGGATGTTGTAATTTATATTTTGGTTAGATATATTGTTATTAGTTAGTTTGATAGCCTGATGAGGTGGCACTTAGTTACTTGTATATATATATTAGTTAGTTGATGGAGTGAGACACGTGAACATCATTCTTGTAAACAGTATTACTTTACTAATTCTACAGAAAGAATTTTTTCCTCTTTACTTCTACTGTCTTCTTCTACCTTTCTCTATTTTGCTGTATCTTAAAATTAGGGATTTGATGTTTGTTCACTTTTGTATGTTGATAATGAGTGTAATATAACTAATCACATGTGTTTAATTAGTTTTCCATTGGACTTGAAAGTGGAAACTTAAAAGAAGTGATAGAGTTAACCTATTGTAATTTAATGCATGGTTTGTCCCCGGTTGATTGTATATATAATTCTCTTTATTAGTTAGATTTTGATTGGAAGTTTAAACTCGTAACCGTTCAAAAGACAAAATAATATTATGAGTAAGTCAATTTTTACATCCTGTATGAATAAGTGCATTTTTCAAGATATCATTATTAAAAAACAGATCATTTAGGCTAAACTCATATATTCATAAAGAAAGATGTTTTGACTTAAAAATTAAAATTACATTGAGTTTTAGAATTAACCTTGGAATGAATATTGACATAGAGGAAACAATTAATCCTTTAATTTATTGACGAATTAAAATTGTTCAACGAGAAGTTAGATAACCAATACTTTCACTCACTATATTGTTAAAGGATTCAAATATGTGTTTGTCTTTCAAGGAAAAAAAAAAAAAAGTGTTTATGAGAGAATTATTATATATAAATAAATATATATATTTGTGGCCTCAAGTATAAGACAAAGACATAGTTAGTTATAAATGGTTTACAAATTGGAGAAAAGTCATTTTCCAAATGCTAAAAAAACTCTCTGATTTCACCATTCCAAAAAACTCATTAAAAGCCCTCTCCCATAGTTGTGGGGCTTAAAGAAGTTGCAAGCAAAGCAATTTAACATCAAGCCAAAACGCAACCCACACCTATCTCTGCCTCTCAAATACTATCCATAAACCAACAAAGAGGAGACGTACGTCAATAGTTCAAAAATTAGAACAAACCTTCTTTAACTATGTAATCTTCAAATCTCTAATACATTGTATGTGGGCAATATGGCAGTGGCTGCCACTGCACTGGTAGCTAATCCTCGTCCCATTTTTGTGGATTTGGTGAATTAGTTTTTTCCTTTTTCTTTTATTTTAAATAGATAGTATTATATATTTCTATGTGTCCCTTTCCTATTCATACGTGTGTTTACATTTAAAAAAAAAAAAAATGGTATTATGTACCGATTTTCACACACTACATTAAAAGTATATTTTCTCGATTAAGAGATAAAAAATGAATTATTTATGCGAAAATTAAAAAAAACTGTAAATTAAAAAATACTTCTTTTATTTTTTGATTTTAATAAAGTTAGAAAATGTACACCTAGACATAGTCTAGTGGCAGTAGACCTATGTTTGATTTCCCTCTTCAATGCTCAAAAACAAAAAAAATAATAAAGTTGGAAATTTTTTATTCAACTTGAACTCACCCACTTAAATCTAGCTGGTGACCCATTTAAATTTTCATAAAATTTAAAATGATTCAAACTTATCAAGAGTTAATTCAAGCACCCTGTTAACCTGATATGAAATATAATTTGTTTAACCTGAAATAAATTTATAGAAATATAATTTTTTTTTTAGCAAATTTTAAAGTTATTTTCAAAAAATTAACAACAAAATTACAATACTGCCCTATTTATTATATATTTGCTATCAATTTGATGCATAATACAAACTGATCAAATCCAAAATAATTGAAACTCAAAATGATCAGATTTGATCCATTTGTTACTTCTAAACTCCAATAAATAATGAATAGAAAAATAAATTCACTTACCAATTCAGCTGAATTAATTTTTTCTTTATTTGTGAAGAATTAGAAGGAGATGAAGCACAAGGATTTGCTTAGAGTTTTGTTTGATTTCATCCATGTATATATGTATATTCTTTTTTTGGCCATTTTGAAATTGCAAATATTTGATAGATAGTAGCAAACTGGCCCCGTGACCTAAATGTTGTGATCTTTATCACAATATGTAGGTTTGATATGTAGAAGCAGCTGGCCATGGCTTGATCAACTAAGACCAAAACAATTTGGCACATCTTCTATAGATGACACTTTGTTACTATTTTTAGGTGTTTATGTGTCTTATATATAGGTAATCTTGAAATATAGAGTTCTATATATATAATAGGATATAGATAGGTTAATTAATTTATTATTAATAATAAAAAATTAATTTCTCACTTTATAACTTAATTAATTTCATAACTTAATTAATTGAGTTAGTGCAACAATAAGAGAAAAATAAAATAATTACTAGCAAATTTTTATGTAATTATTAGATAATTAGAGGTTGATATTTACATATATATATATATATATATATATATATATATATATATATATTTTGTATAAAAATTTAAAAATTAAGAGAAAAGACAAAATAATATAGCTGTCAAGAATGTGAGACTGTATTTTGTTTGTATGAGTATATATATATAAAAGCTTATGTATGAAGAAGAAATAAATTAATAAGGAACATTAGATATTAGGATTGTAAGAGTCATGATGACCAATTGAAAGTGACCTTTTTATTCTATTCATAGGAGAGAATGCTTTATGAAAGTGACTTCTCTTTGGTCTTCTTCAACCAAACAAACATTTATACTTCCTATTCATCAACCTAAGGCACTAATTAATTAATATAACATTTCCCATTGAACATTGTTAATCAATTACTAGGGTCATGTTTCTAATTACACTTTACAACACTAATTACACCTAGTTAAGTATTAATGATCAATTTTTAATTAAATACTCTCTCTGTTTCAAATTAATAGTCGTTTTAGAAATTTTAAATAGTATTTATTACTATTTTTCAATTTTACCCTATCACTATTAATAGAATTTTGGTGGGAGAAAAAAAAATGAGTTTTAATAATAGTAAAATAAAAAAATGTTAGTCAATTTTAATTAAAATTAAAATTATTTAATGATTTTTTTAATTTTTATATAATTCTCTAAAACGTATAATATTTTAAAACGGATGAAATATCGAGATATTTGCTATTACAAGTCAGTGATACGGTAGCAGATGAATAGTCTAGCAAGTGCTTGTATTTGTTGTTTATATTATATGTATGTAATTGGAGAATCTCAATTGCCAACTCTCTCTCTTACTCTCCATGGACATCAAAGGCACTTATCGCTACTTTATACGTGTAATAGTTTTGTTCCTATTATCACATGTGCATGTGAATGTACTTTCCCGAAGTGCAACTCACGTGAGTTTTGCTAGCAAGTCACAAGAATCCTGTAATACTAGCTACTCTACAAAAGGGATAATTTCAATTTTCAGAAATAATTGAAATTAAATCAAAGAAAAAGTACAGACAAAAATAATAGTAATAATTATCACTATTTAAATTTCATCTATAATAATTACAATCCTCTTTACTCTTGATTAAAAAAACTTATAACAAATCTCAAGAGTTAGTCTGATTGGTAAGAAAGTTTATTTATTTTCTTATTGATCAGAGTTTGATTCTCGAAACTAGCACTCAAGAGATTTTTGAATGCATAAGTCGAGTGTGGGAGTGCGTCTTTGGATTAATCCGAAGAAAAAATTTAATTTCAGTTAACGTTTAAACTGATCTGAAAATACATATGGTCGACTGAACAAAAAAAAAATTATAACAAATATATTAATTAAAATTCGTTGGCAATTAAATAATCAAGCAGTGATATTCAATTATACAAATAATAGTTTCAAAAAAAAAAATCATTTGAGAAAAATTATAGATTTAATAATAAATAATAATAATTCTCAAAACCCAAGAAATTATTAATTAAGAGAACAAGTAATTATAATTATAATTAAGGGAATGTTGATGATGCTTAGAAAGGCTTAAAAAACAAGAAAATAATGTATCTTTAATTTAGTTGTCATGTTATGAGAAAATTTCACTTTTTAAGTAATATTGGAATGTCACGAGAAACATTTCTGCATATGTAAAAATATATAAAGTTTCAATTTGCATTATTGGACCCTTAAAAATATATTTTGCTTATTAGGGTTTTTGTTTTTGTTTGTTTTATATTTTGTTTTATTTTGTCACATGATATGATAATATTAATTTATAATATATATATGAGACACAAAACCGTGTACAGGTCAGCAATGCACTACCAAGAAAAAACTCACATCCACTTCTGTTTATTGGGTATTATTAAAATTGCTAATTACTAAAGGGATTATGTTTCCATACAAGAGTTTAATTAAAATCTTGTTTATATATATATAATTATACTAAAACCATTAATTCTTTTATATAGTGAATAATGCATGTGAATGAGAACAATCACAATCACAATCACAAAATCGAAAACAGAATCTTCTCATCAATCTCCAACTTTTTTGCAACTAACCAAACATTTTTCCATATTTAACACAACATAACCAAAGGTTAGAAGAGTTTAATTAGGACTTCATATATTTCTATGATTATATAACATGCATGTATTCCTTTTAATTATAATATTAGTATTTTTTTTTTATTTAAATTGAATGATATTACGTATCAATTTTCATAATTTATAGTCTGTTTATCTCATAATATAGAAAAATTAAAACCCTAATAATCGACTTTCAATTTCTTTAAAAATTTCCAATATCCATGCATTATAAAAAAAATTAGAAATGATTATTCCTTAGATTCTTTCATTACTAAACTATCAAACCTCAACTCCAATAACCTTTTGATAGATCGAAAAAAAAGTGATTAATTATTCTTGAAGTATCTTTAAAAAGATTGATCAAATAATAATAAATAGTACATTTAATATCGTTATAATAAATTAATTTTGTTTTTACTATATAGTACTAATTAACTCAATAATATTTTTCATATATAGTAGCTAGCTAATATAAATGAATTATTGATCTAATAGGATGATTTAGATTGACACAAGAGGGAAATAGAAATCAATCATTTAAATTGTCTTTCCATGAAGCAATCCTAGCTAATAGGGTTCAAACGTGTGAAGACAAATATTTGCTTATCTGTTTAATTTGTATTTTTCCCACTTTTTCGCAATACCATCATTTCGATAAGCATCCAGTCAGTCTCATTTGACAAAATTTGTTTTTAAGTTTCAGATTTGTCAAATTTTCAATCATAACCATTCATCTTCGAACATGTGGTGTGTATATTAATTAATTTCTTATATATATATATATATAATTTAATTACCTTCTCCATTTTTCTAGAGTTATTATAGAGGAAAATAGCTACACAAATTCAGAAGATATACTATTAATCATTGCTTATCAAAATATAGAAAATGAAATTTCAATTATTTCAATTATTATATATAAAAAATTATATATATATATATATATATATATATATATATATATATATATATATATATATATATATATAATATTATTATTGTACATTGAAAGATGGTGTGACTTGAAATAATGCATACTTGGTGTATTTTCCAAATTTTATTAGATACTATACTGACTTGGCATTCTCTCTCTCTCTCTTTCTCTCTCTCTCTATATATATATATGTATGGTATCTTCATATTTTATATACAATTATACATTCCATCTAGCTATGTATATAAATATATATATATATGGAGAGCACACTAGAAGCAATAAAATACTAATGTATAGCATATCACCACATAGGATGCTACATCAAATGGTAAATTACAAAATTAAGTATATTCTTAATTAATTATTTTTTTTTTTAATTTTAAAAATGACATTATTAGCACATTAACCTATTTAACAAGTGGATAAATAGAGTTTTGATTCCAAGATCATGGCATATAAGAAAATTAAAGATAATTCTTCATGAATAAGAATGACTTATCTTAAGGAATAATCAAAGTTTTGAATTTAGTTTAATAAACTTATGATCATTATAACCGAGTTCATAATACAAAAGGAAATGATATTTACAATTATTATTATTATTAAAAAGGTGTGGTATAAATAGAGTTAAGGAAGGTTATTATATATGGTGAGGTGATGAAAGGGAAGGTTAACAAAAACCCTAATAAGGAACACTAGAATCTAAAGAGTAGGAAGAGGGAACAATATAAGGTAAGGCAAGAGACAAGGTACGAGCAGGGTATGTGTATGGAGAGTATTGTTTTGTTGTAATGATTAATGGGCACACATGTGAATAGGTGGGTACTTTATTTGTCTGTGTACAAAGGAGACAATGTTGGAAGCTCCAAACTTGCAATATATATCAACTGTATATATACATCTTCCATATATATCACACCTCGTGACCCCTCTCAATTTCATATATATTTATATATATATATGGCTACGTAATTTATAGCTATGTACCCATTACAAAATCTCTCTTTTTATTATTATTATTTCTCCCTTCTAATGTAAGTCTCTCAGAAGTTAAATATTTGTTAATAAATTAGAAGCAAACTTTAAATATATATAAATTTTTTTAAATAAAAGATTGGTTTACAAAAAATCAGTAGACGCACTCAGAAGAAAATAATTACATTATGAAATCAATTAGCATAGTATATACACATATTGATCAAATCATTGCATGGTTAGATTATTAGATAAACACATTTCAATTCCCAAGGAAAAATTAAATAAATGAGATTATGATTTATAAATAGAAATGATGATATGAAAATTGCTATTTAGATGAGATATTGGAAGAAGGCTAAACTGGCACGTGTGGAGAGAGAGAGAGAGAGAGAGAGAAGACAAAAGGTGACGGCTGGGTGAGAAGAGAGGAGAGGGAGAGTCCTAAGAAAAGCTCCCCCGTGAGGAGTGTTTGGATGCATTCCAAATATTACAATTCACAACTAAACCATCCTTTTGTTTCATTCTCTATTTTTCACTTCTTTCGATGCCTATTTTTTGCATTCCCTTCCCATCACGAGTTCATCATTCCAAATTCCCTTTTTCCAAAAACACCCTTTTCTCTTTTAAAAAAATAAAAAATAAAATTTTTCTTCATTTTTTTTCATCCTCTAAGGGTTAATTTATTATCAATTAATGATGTGGATTGAATACAACTCTAATGAAAACTCTCATCAGATTAATGATCATGGTGACTACTCATATTTAAAACTTCTTCATTAAAGAGGATAAGTTTAGTAATCTGATTAATGATCATGGTGACTCGTATTTGAAATTTTTTTATTAAAAAGAATAAATTTAGTATATAGTTAATATTTTTCAGATCATATATATATTTACCGCTAATGTATGCCTTAGCGCACTATAATATTTTTTCTTAACTAAAAAGTATCAGTATTCTATGAGTATGACTAATTAATATAGAAGTCACTCTTTCCTTATTGAAAATGATATTTGAAATATTTTCCACAAAAAATTGTAGCATTGATTCTAGTTTAATGTATTTGCATGGTCGCCTTGGAAAGTTGGAATTAATTATATATTTAAAACAAAGTGAAAAGGACTAATGATATATAATATATAATTTATTTACATTTTTCTTAAGAAGACTAAAAGAGTGAAAACGACTATTGGTAATATATATATGGTTTATTTAATTATTTTTCTTAAAATAATAATGAAAGAAACAAAGAGATGATGAGCATTTGTCGAAGCTACTCTTTGTATAAGGGGGCAATTGCCCCCCTTATTTAAAAAAATAAAAATAAAAAATTATATTAATTAAAATTTTAAAATTTTAATTTGTTTTCTTTAAAAAATAAAATTTGACTCTCTTATTTTTATTTAAAAAAAAGGTTAAAAAATAAATTGAGAAATAAAAAAAAAAATCATTTCATGTATGAGAATTAAAATACCCAATAAAGAGAAAATAAATATAATTTTAGTTATCTTAATATTATTATTATATATAAAATAACAAATTCAATTATTTCCTTAGATGTATTTTCTCTTACAGAAATCAAGTGTTTAAATGCATGTCTTTCATTATATTGATTTTCGAATCTCACATTAATTGCATAATTTTAGTATAAATTTAGAATAACTAACTTTAAAAGTTAGTTATTAAAGTTGGAGAGTACATTTATATATTAAATCCATAAGATTTTCGTTTTTAATCAATATGAGATTTTCACATCTTTATTTATATTCTAACACTTCCCTCAAGTGACAACTGAATATTTTTTTTTTAAGCCCAATTGTCACTTGACAAGCAGGTGGTGGTCCAAATGAGTCAGTTTCATTCTTTTGCCCACGGGTCTACCTGGATATATTAGTTTATTCATGCTTCAGATTCGGGAACGATTGCCGCTTTGATACCATATAAAATTTTAGTATAGATTCAATATAAATATGTGTTAAAGTGAATATATGTATTAATATAATTTGTTAAAATCATCATAATTTTAATAAAAATGTAATTATATTTTTATTTAGGGGAAAATACACCAAAATATCCTATGGTTTCACGCTTATTTTAAATGGGACTGTGATTTTTTTGTGACACTTTAGTACCCTGAGGTTAACGTCGTTTGACACATTAGTGCCAATCTACCTAACGCCGTCTAAATTGCTGACGTCGAAATTAAAAATATTATTTTTTTCCTACGTGTCATATGACATAAAAATTGAAATGAAAAAAATACACTAAAATATCATGTAGTTTCACGCTTATTTTAAATGAGACTTGTGTTTTTTTTTTTTTTTTGACACTTTAGTACTCTGAACTTAATGCCATTTGACACATCAATTTAATGATTTTAATGTTAATTTGCTTTAAAAATTTTGGGTGTTTGCGAGCAATTTAAGAATAAAATATTAAAAAATATTCGCAAATGAGAAAAAGTTATTATTAGGAATTTTGACATTTTGGAGATTGAAGAAACTAAAAATACTGTATTTTAATATATATATTTTTTTCTTCTCATAAACTTTATCTAAAATGCTACATTTTTATTTTTATTTTTCAATACATTGACGCCACATAAAAAAAAATATTTTTGAATTTCCATTTAGGTAAATTGACACTAATATATCAGGGTACTAAAGTGTCACAAAAAAAAAAATCACAGCCCCCATTTAAAATAAGCGTGAAATCACAGGGTATTTTAATGTATTTTTTCCTTTTTAATTTTTATGTCATATGACACGTGAGCGTCACGTAGGAAAAAAAATAATATTTTTAATTTCCACGTCAGCAATTTTAACGGCGTTAGGTAGATTGACACTAATGTGTCAAACGGCGTTAACTTTAAGATATTAAAGTGTCACAAAAAAAACCCACTGAAATAAAAGTGTAATCACAGGGCATTTTAGTTTACTTTTCCCTTTTATTTATTTATTACTAAAAATAAAATAAAGTTTTTAATAGTTATTTGTGTGAATGTATAGCTTTGTTAAACTTTCTTCAACTATCTTTTATTTTTCTTTAAAAAAAAAAAATCAATTCATCATTCGTGATTACGACACAATTGATCAGATAAATAAATTTAGGCCGGTAAAAGGATTTTGGCTTGTTTCTTATATTTCAATACTTTTTTGAGAAAATATATAAAATTATTGTGAATTATATTTTGTTTTATTTTTTTTATACAATAAAGAAATTATTAAAGGAGAGCGAAATGTTAAAGTTTAAATTTCATATCTTATGTAATACTAATTATTTATATTTGGTTTTACCCTGAAGTCATACATATGATACCTTAACTAGATAGAATCCAATCAATAAGTTTTCATGGAGTATATATA
>CATKHJ010075253.1:0-32847 GCA_949750685.1 Vernicia montana | reverse complement strand
CCATTGAGATATTGTTGATTATTTTTGGATTCATGCATTATATCTCTTGTCAATGAATCCCATTGTTACTATATGACCATCTAATCGTTCATATCAATTGCAAAGCTTCGAACTATTCTATTGACTATTATTATTTGATATCTAGCCGGCATAACATATTGTCATTGTGTATTCACTGAGATGTTATATCTCACCCCATTGTTTTTTTTTTCAGGTGTTATAGAGGTTGAGACGAGGTAAAACTCAAGCTACATCTTCTCGCTTGGGGGTTACTCCGTCCTTTCTTTATTTTTGTCATTATGATTTATGTCACAATGAAAATGTATCTCCAAGAGTCAAAGTCTAGAGTTCCATGGTTATTGTGGTAATGTATATGATGGTTGAATTATGTATTCAATTTGGGAATGTAATGTATGGCATATTCCTTTATGGTTAATGGAATTCCTTTAATGTATGGTATGAATGATTATAGTGTTATGTTGGGGTTCAGATCCGGAAATCGTATATGCATGTTGATTATAGATTAGTATTGGGTTCTATGGGTTTTCGGTGGCCTTATGCCTACCCATGCCCTAGGACCGTCGCGACTCGGTAAGCCGGGTCGGGTCGTGACAGTAATGCTCCATAAGAATAGCTACTGTTATTTGTGTATCGATGAGAAAGTAAGGATAATTTCCGCTCTCATCTATGTAGGCAGATTTTTGTTGAACCTATTTGATATTTGTTCTACTTGATTTGTACATTCACCATTGATCTTATTCCATTGTATGCCATGATCCAAAAATGTACATTGCTAAATGCTATTGATTGATATGTTGAACCATGAGTTATTCTTGTGGGCCGACCTTGATTTCCTAACCCACAAGTATGGTAGCATATTTTTCACTCATTGAGTTTTACTCATTAGTGGTTGATTATGATTTTTTTTTTAGGTAATAGCGACTAGAGCAAGGCACTCCTCAATCATTCACTCTCCTTGAGGATCATTTTGCTTATGTAAATAAATGTATTATATATATATGACTTGGATTAAACTCGTGGAGCTCCATGGGTATAAAGAACATACTAGTTTTTGAATTGTAAATAAAAATGCTATGAATATGCTTTGTGATTAAAGTATAAATATGAAATGTTTATAATGTTTAAATGAATATCATATGAATGATAGGTATGGAGTTGATATTGGGAGAACTTGTGAATTGTATATAAAGTTGAGGTTATAAGGAAGAATATTGCAAGTGCAATTTCTTTACAGGTTGTGTGTATTAGAGAACATTGTATGTTCAACCGGCACTCTATCGTATTTCTATCTAGTTTGTTAGTGTAATGGAGTTTTACGGGTTTTCGGTAGCTTTAAACTTATCCATGTCCTAGGACCGTCATACCCCAAAAGTGGGATTTGACACCATGCATGACCAACTTGTACAGTCGTGCCTCTTTATAAACCTTCTTTATGCACCTTTTTGCTTTCTTCTTTCTTCCGACTTCATTCCACATGACTTCTGAACTTTTGAATTCCTTAAAATTGCATAAAAACTTTTCAAAGAACCTAAGAAAATTTGAAAACAAACTAAAAGTAAAATGTTAACAAAAATAAAGAGAAACAAAACACAAACAACACATTAGATGGATTAAACTTTAACAAGTACTCTTTTAATTAATAGCATAATTCACACTTATCACATTTCTCCTTCTCTTTATTTATTTAGGGTGTTAGATGCATGCTTGTATGAGAATATTTCACCTTTCGATGATTTGCGCACTTATATTTGCTAGGTTGTTTAAAAGACTCATTTATCCATTCCTTTCTTTAGGATTAGTGTGCTTTTTTGTGTGAAATACTTATTTTTAAATGTTCATATATCTCTTGAATTGTTACATATATAAATTGTTCATTCATTGAAAGTATATCCAAGTTCTCTTTCATTAAAATTTTTAGCTAAAGTGGAAGATGATTGTGATGACCAGGCATATTGGGATGCCTAACACCTTCTCCAATTCATACCCAGTTTTTTTTATCTATATTTCTGACTAGTTAAGGTGACTTGGTGCTCTAATAGAAATTCGAGCTGCCACTCATTTTTTAGAGGAAAAAAATACTTTTCATTTGTGGTATCGGTAACACCTAAAATTAAGTGGCGACTCCCATTTTCTTGATTTAGTTTATCCCATTTTCTTGATTTAGTTTATCCTAACCATGTTCCATAAGATTACGAGCCTAACAGAATCATATCGTCATTAGGACACCACAATTGATCCCTTGACGAATTTTTTGCTTTCACAAACCGAAAAATATTTTTATCACTCTTGAAAATGGGTGGAATTTTCATAGTCAAACTTGATGAAGCTATACATCATCTTGGACTAAAAACATGAAAAACCAACATTTTTTGAAGTAAAAAAAAACTAATGGACATAAAGCACTAAAAGACCTATGTAAGTTCATTTTTTTTATTTTCTTTTTCTTCACGTTGTGCAAAAGTTTTCAATACAATTGAAACTTGCTTTTTCACTGCTCAGAATTTCCACGATTTCTTTCAAAATATTCTTGCTTTCTCTCACCCATGGACCCCTTAAAGATTATCTAAAATTCTGATATAATGTTGGATTTTGGAGGGTAGAAAACTTTCATAAACACAACACTAACACAAATAGAAATCAGGTTCCGTAAATGAACCTTCAAAGGTCTCACTCGTAGCAACAGGTTCTAGAATTTGAAACTTCAAAATGGGGCAGGCCATATATTTCATTCATTCTTCTCATCAATAAACCAAATTACAAGATTTTGTGTACAAAAAACCATAACTTTAACTTTTCAATCTAACCATGCTTAACATTAATCCATAGTTCCATAATTGATTCTTATACTCAACCTTGATCATACCTTCACCTGATCCCGCTATTTCCCTCCAAAAACAATACACAATAAAAGTGACAACCTTCAACGATATCTAGTAATATCGATGCTACCTCATATCGGACAACAATATAATCCCTATCCAAGAGATGCATCTACAAAGGCCATTAGCGAACCCCTTAGAATAGGGAGGTTTGTATTCAAGGCATCAGCCATTGCTAGTCCCAAGCCCCAAGCAACGAGTTCACTCAAAACCGAATTAGTAAATGATGTAATATATAAAAATTTTGATACATCTACAATTAACATGCATTCATAAAATTTTCAAATAGATTTCCAATAAAAATTAACTATCATAATACATTATCATAACTGAATTGTAAAATTAATACGAAGGACAAGGCCATTTGGTTAATTCGTAAACAAACAGATGTACCAAAAACAACTAACGTAGGTCACTATCTTGAGATCAAATTGAACGTAATCAGGCATGATAAGTAGGAGCTATTATTAACTGTTACTAATCAAAATACAGGCTGACAACTTCAAAACATCAGCAGTTTAATATCATTAGCCACAAAAAACCTCTGCTCTAAAAAAAAATTTCCTATCCTTAACATGACTGGCAGAATATGTGCAGTATATTTAACCACAGAAATTAAGTTTCTTCATGACTTTAGCATAGGCTGCAGGAACACTAGAAGGTTTTCTGAGTCTTCGTCTTGATTTCTTTGACTGCATTAAACACCAAAAAATTTATTAATTACAACTGAAAATTTTACATAAAAACCATCATTTATCATCATATATCTTTTAGGAAAAACTTTCCTTTGTTGTATTGCTCAAGCAAGTAGACAATATCGTTTCCTTAAATTTGCTCAAATGTATGTACTACTAACAAAAAAAAATTTCAAGTTACATTGCAGTCATAGTAGCAGTGTTGGAATATTGAGGTCAAATGTACTTAGTTAGTTGTGCCTAATGTTGCCATGAATTCAATGAAAAGAATCAACAAAATGATACAAATCAAGAGCTTAGAAGAATACTAAATATTTATACATCAAACATCTAAAATAATCATTAAGTAAAAAAGGAATTGCAATTTTCTAGTCATAATTGCACATTAATGTACTAATACGTGAATTACACTAACAATATCTAAAATTCATTATTAAGCTTATATAAATTCAAAAATAATTTTGAATATAAACATTTTCTTTGGTGAATGGGTTCATTATTAAGCTTATATAAATTCAAAAATAATTTTGAATATTAACATTTTCTTTGGTGAATGGGTTGATAATCACTTTCTACAAAACTCTTGTTCACATATAAATGTGTAAAAGCCAAAATAAAAGCTTCAATAAGAATGCCACTATGCTTAGGCTTCAAATATAAAAAGAAAAGAAAAATAGAGAGCTAAATGACCAAGGGAATTTCAAAATCTCGCTTTCAACACTCACAAGGGTCTTTTTCACCCAAAATTTTTTTTAAGTAAAGTTCCCTACGATGCAACTAAGCCTCTGCTTAGTTCAGCACTTCCACACACAAAGAGGTTTGTGTATTCACTTAGCCAATTATGCACAACGGACTAGCCTTGCCAATTTTCCCCCAATCAACTTAGCCAACTTTCTGCCCAACAGAGATCACAGTGATGGCTGGTGGCAACAGCGAGTTAAAAGAGTGAGTGACGCGATTGGAAATGTTGTTGGTCACTCTAGAGGAACCTCTTGAGGAGGAGGATCGTATGACATCTTCAGTTTGAGAGAGGATCGCAAATTTGGAGGCCGAGTCCAAAGAGTTTGGACAGTCCCTTATCGATGGGTTGGCTAGATTGGGAGAGTAAATGATGACATTTACAATTAACTGACGGTGCTACGCAAAGCTGTTGGTAGCGCTGAAGGCAGAACTAACGATAGGCAGTCAGTTAAAGTCCCTGAACCAAAGCCCTTCAACGGCACTAGGAGTGCCAAGGACTTGGAGAATTTTCTGTGGGATACAGAACAATACTTTGTTGCTGCTCGAATTGCGGAGACCGAGCAAGTCACCATCACAAGCATGTACCTAGTTTGTGATGCAAAATTGTGGTGGGGATCTCGAACTTCGGAAGATGCTAATGCTAGAAGGGAGAAAATCGATTCATGGGATCGATTAAAGAAGGAAATGAAGGATCAATTCCTTCCTTGCAATTCATCTTGGGTTGCAAAGGAGTCCCTAAAGCGACTAAAACATATCGGCATAGTGCGGGATTATGTGAAAGAATTTAGTTCCTTGTTGCTGGATATACAAAACATGTCTTGAGGAAGACAAGTTGTTTAATTAACTCTCTAGTCTACAATCGTGGGCACAGGTGGAACTCCGGAGGCAAAATGTGAAGGATTTGCCCAGTGCAATTGCAGCTGCCGATAGTTTGGTAGATTTCAAAGTAACCAAAGAGAGTGATGGTGCTTTGAAATCAAAATCTAGCAAGGGAGATAAGGGAAAAGGCAATAAGGACAAGCGGAGAAAAGGCAAATGGACACAGAAAGATGGTGCTTATTCTTCACAAAAACAAGGGCAATGCCAATGCTAATCAGGGCTGCAATGGTCCACACTGAGCCAAAGATTGTCCGAAAAAGGAGAAACTAAATGACATCTTGGTAGAAGAGAACCACAAGGATGTTGGTCAAGAAATTGCGACAGTGAACCCACTGCAATTGATCAATTCGATCATTGCGGGTGTGAATCATTCGTCTTTGCTCAATCCTGTGACAAATGATGTGGCTGCTGCTCAAGCTATATTGATGCACATTAATGTGAAAGTAAACAGTCGGGACAGTTGTGATGGTGGATATGAGGGCAACTCATACCTTCATGTCAGCTCGGTTGGTAAAGTAGTATGGGCTTAATGTGACTAAATGCCCAAGTCTCCTGACGACGGTGAATGCGAAGGCGCAGGTAGTGGTTGGTATGGCATATAATGTCCCAGTGATTGTGGGAAACTGGTTGAGGAAGGCAAATTTTTCGAGTGATACCCCTCGATGACTTCGATCTAATATTGGGGATTGACTTTTGTAAGAAGACAAAGATTGCCCCTATGCCTCACCTAGACGGGGTCATGGTGATGCAAGAAGCAAATCCTTGCTTCATTTTTGTGAAGGAGAAAAGGATTGCATTTTAGCCACGAGGATTGAAAGAGGGTTGAAGAGCGGATAGAGAATACATATCTTGTGGCTATGATAGGGATCAAGCCAAATCTTGCTTCAGCTACATTTTGCAATCTGATGAATGATGTTTTGTATGAATATCTGGAGGACTTTGTTGTGGTCTATTTGGACGACATCGTCATATAAAGCCAGTCGTTTGAGGAACATTTGGGACACTTGAAGACAGTGTTGGCCCGATTGTGAGAGTTTCAACTCTATGTGAAGATGGAGAAATATGAGTTTGCTAAGCAAGAGATCATGTTCTTGGGGCATTTGGTAAGCAATCGCCAAGGGCGGATGGATCCCAAGAAAGTTCAAGCCAGTCTGGATTGGCCTGCCCCAACTAAAGTTCCTGAGTTGCGGTATTTTCTTGGCTTGGCGAATTACTATCGCAAGTTCATTGCAAGTTATTCTAAAAAGGCGACATCTCTGATAGATCTTTTGAAGAAAGATGTGCGATGGCATTGGTCAGAGAACTATGAAGAGGCCTTTCAAAAGTTGAAAAAACCTATTGCTTCTGAACTGATGTTGCGGTTGCCGAACTTCGATTTGCCTTTTGAAGTTCACACGCATGCTTCTGATAAAGCGGTGGAGGGAGTTCTCATGCAAGATAACCACCCAATAGAATTCGAGAGTAGGAAGTTGAATCCTATTGAACAAAGATATTCTACACATGAGAAAGAAATGATTGTTATAGTACACTGCTTGCAAATTTGGAGAGTGTACTCACTAGGGACAAAGTTTGAGTTTGTTGTACGCACCAACGTGGCAAATGTTTTCTTCAAGACTCAGAAGAAATTGTCCACTAAACAGGCTCGATGACAAGAGTTCCTGACAGAATATGACTTTATATGGGAGCAAAAGCCTGGTAGGCACAACCAAGTTGCTGATGCTCTAAGCAGAAAAGAGATTTTTGCTACCATCCATGTTGTGTCTCGGGTGGAGACAACCTTGTTGGACCATCAAGGAAGATGTGGCCTATGGCAGACTTATACAGCAAGTGAAAGATGGGTTGGTGCGCCGGTATTGGTTTGAAGATGACCTCTTAATGTACAAGGAAACACATGATCCACAATGGGTTAGTCATCCGAGTGTTGAGCGGATGTTAGCTTTGTTATTCCGTTCCCATTTCTAGTCGAAAATAGAAGATGATATGGATGCATATGTGAAGATTTGTATCGTGTGTCAACATGATAAGATTGAGAAACTATGGTTTGCCTATTCCAGACAAACCATGGGTTTCGGTTCGATGGATTTCATCAACGAATTTCCGAAGGTGAATTGTATGTCCTCCGTGATGGTTGCAGTGGACAAATTTCCTAAGTATGCTGTGTTTATTGCTGCTCCTTTGACTTGTTCCTCTAACATTGCGGCGGACTTGTTTTACAAATATGTGGTAAAGTACTTCGTATTCCAAATGACATTGTGAATGATAGGGATGCAAGATTCACAAGTCGGTTTTGGACTTCATTATTCAACATGATGGGCACTGACTTGAAATTTTTCACTGCCAATCACTCACAAACTGATGGGCAGACTGAGAGAATCAATCATCTGCTAGAAGAGTACTTGAGACATTATGTGACTGCCAATCAGAAGAATTGGATTGATTTGTTGGATAGTGCACAATTTTGTTACAATTTGCACCGATCCTCGTCTACGAAGATGAGTCCTTTTGAATTGGTGTTAGGACAGCAGCTTGTTACACCAATGGAGATAGCCAGGCTGCAAATGGGTGGGAAGTGCCCAGCAACATATAGGAATGCCAGAGACAAGCAAAAGATGTTTAATGAAGCTCAAACTCTTTCAACGTGGGCGTTGAATCCCTCGGGTGGGGTAGGTTAGGCCCCTAAACGGTTCATTGGCAGGCCAATGCTTGGCGTGGCACACTGGACTCAAGCATTAGGCCAAAATTGGCTGGCATGTGGGGGAACATGCCAAATCAGCGTGGAAAGCTTGCGGGCTTGGTGTACAAGCATTCTTGGGAAGAGGGCTTGGATGGCATAGCTGGATGTGCCAAGGCAAAGAGCAAAGGTTGATATAGGCTGTGGTTGGCCTACGGGCAGAGCTGGTGGCCTACAAATGGAAGCAAACTTATTGGGTGTCCAATGAATGTGGTGCAAGCACATAGGCTGGTTGGCCTATGAAAAGAACAAGCATGGCTTTATAATTGGATTGGGATGCTTGGAAGGCAATTGGAAGTATTTTTGAAAGTACTCTCCTCCTTGGACCTAGGAGTTTCTCCTCCTCATACAGTCAAGTTTACTGATTTTACATATATAGGGTAGGTGAGTTAGCTGTTGGCGGACCCGCTCGATCCTATAGGCTAGATTGGTTGGTTGTTCCACGAACATTGGTGCAAGGCTGGTGCATGGCTTGCCCAAGCATGTGGGAGGCGGTTGAGGAAAACATATGTATGGACACATGTACAGTTGTTCCAGGCATGCAAGGCAGTTGGACTTATCCTAAGGTAGTTACTTGTTCAGATTTTGATATTGCCCTAGGCAGTTGGGGTTGTCAACTGCGCATTGGTAATGAATTATCCAAATGTAACCGCCCTGTTTATATAAAGGGCTTATTGGCTTGTTAGTAGGCAAGAGAAAGCACGAAAAGAGTGAAAACACAAGTGAGTGATTTATTTCAGGAGGAAACAAATACTCAAGTGACCCTTGTAAAACCTTTGTATGAGGCATGCTCTTTGTAATCCTTTGTTGGGATTAATAAAGGTTAGGAAGTGGATTTCCTATATATGTTGTCATGTTTTTGATTTTCTTGATGCTTAACAATTAATTAAATTGGCTTGGTGAAAATTGGCCAAAAGGAATTTGGTTAAGGCTAATTTGTTGGGCATAAAGTTAGCTAAGTCAATGGGGGGAAAATTGGCAAGGCTAGTCCGTTGTGCATAATTGGCTAAGTATTTTGGCCAAGTGAATACACAAACCTTTTTGTGTGGAAGTGCTGAATTAAGTAGGGGCTTAGTTGCATCACAGGGAACTTTACTTTAAAAAAAATTTGGGTGAAAAAAGACCTATTGGCCAATTTTCACCAAGCCAATTTAATTAATTGTTAAGCATCAAGTAAATCAAAGACAACCGTGGGAAACTGACTCAAAAAAAAAAATTCACCCAAAAATTTTTCTGACTCATGTCCAACAAATCGAGCCAATTCTTCTAACTGGCAGTCACATAATGTCTCAGTACTCATCTAACAGATGATTGATTCTCTAAATCTGCCTATCAGTTTGTGGGTGATTGGCAGTGGAAAATTTCAAGTTGGTGCCCATCATGTTGAATAATGAAGTCCAGAACTGACATGTGAATCTTGCATCCCTATCACTCATAATGTCAATTGGAATACCAAAGTACTTTACCACATTTTTGTAAAACAACTCTGTCGCAATTTTAAAGAAACAAGCAAAATGAGCAGTAATAAACACAACATACTTAGAAAATTTGTCCACCATAACCATCACGAAGGACATATCATTCACCTTCGAAAATCCGCTGATGAAATCCATTGAAACCGACACCCATGGTTTGTCTGGAATAGGCAAACCATGGTTTCTCAATCTTGTCCTGTTGACACACAAGACAAGTCCTCACATATGCATCCACATCATCTTCCATTTTTGGCCAGAAATAGGAACGGGATAACAAAGCCAACATCCGCTCAACACCCGGATGACCATCCCACTATGGATCATGTGTTTCCTTTAGTAGCTCTTTCCTCAAGCCACCAACCAAAAGAACGAAGATTTTGCCTCCTTTGTACATTAAGAGGTCATCTTCAAACCAATACTGGCGTACCAACCCATCTATCACCTGTTGTATAAGTCTGCCACAGGCCACATCTTGCTTGACAACTTTTTTGATCTGGTCCAACAAGTTTGTCTCCACCTGAAACATAGCATAGATGGTAGCAAAAATATTTTTTTTGCTTAGAGCATCTGCAACTTGGTTGTGCGTACTAGTAGTAGGTTTATGCTCCCACACAAAGTCATATTCTGCCAGGAACTCTTGCTATCGAGCCTATTTAGGGGACAATTTCTTCTGAGCCTTGAAGAAAGTATTTGCCACGTCGGTGCGAATAACAAACTTTGTCCCAAGTACACCCTCCAAATTTGCAAGCAGTGTACTACAACTATTTATTTCTCATGTGCAGAATATCTTTGCTCAGTAGAATTCAACTTCCTACTCTCGAATGCTATTGAGTGGTTATCTTGCACGAGAACTCACCGCTTTATCAGAAGCATCTGTGTGAACTTTAAAAGGCAAATCGAAATCCAGCAACCGCAACACCGATTCAGAAGCAATGGGCTTCTTCAACTTTTAAAAGGCCTCCTCACAGTTCTCTAACCAATGTCACCGCACATGTTTCTTCAAAAGATTTGTCAAAGATGCCACCTTTTTAGAATAACCAACAATGAACTTGCGATAGTAATTCACTAAGCCAAGAAATGACCTCAAACTCAGGAACTTTAGTTGGGGCAGGCCAATCCAGAATGGCCTGAACTTTATTCGGGTTATATTGCCAAAGCAAATTGATAGGACCAGAGCAATCACTACCTTTAAATTATAAAGTGACTAAATTAACCCTTGTTATTTGGTTGTTTTCCTCTAAAAAAAAATACATGATGAATTCTTGTACAAATACGCAATGAATTCCACACCAAATTCATTGACAAAGTTGCAATTTAAGAAGACTCTAATGGTTCTACAATTGTTTCTTAGATAGAGAACAATACCATCATCAATTTTAATGGCAAAAGTACTTCAAAGCCAATCCCCATGAGAGCTATACCCATTGAGTCCTTTCTAAAGCATGTCTGAGATTTGAGTGGAAAGGAAAAAAATCAAACACAATGCTCTCAACTCTTACTCTTTTTACCTTGATTGCATAAGCAACCATGATTCCTATTTCCATTTTTTTTTTTTTTGTGTGTGTGTGCGTGTGGCGATGGTCTTAAGATCGTAATGATGGGAAAAAAGAATTATGCAAGAGTGAGTTAGAGATAGAGAGATAAAGGCATAGATGGAATGCAAAAATGCTCCTTGATTTTGTGACTAATTTAAATCTCCCCAACACAACAAATTTCTAACGAAGTCCTCTCTTTTTTACTGTTAAAGAGAATTCCTTTTCTGATCTATTATATCTTTTAGGGTTGTCGTTATTTTTATTTTCTGGGTAAAAATATCTCAAGATTGCTGGGTTTTCCTCAAAACAGTGTCTATATTGATGAATGTGTCGGAATTTTTTCGTTTTGTTGCATGGTATTTTATTCATTCGTAATTTAGAATGTACTTTCCCAAGGATGAATACAACCAAATAACAAGGGTAAAATGGTCACATTATGAATTAAAAATATTGATTGCTCTGTCCTATCAAAAACTACTCTGACAATATCGCTACCTTATATATTCCATAAATCTTAAATAATACACGAATTTTCAACTTTGTCCAATATTTTTCATATTTTTAGTTCTACCACTAACTTTAAAATTATATGCAATGGTAGGCTTGTATCTACAATAAGCTAGCACTAAATAGGCATGCTAATATCTAAGGGGGATTTTGATGTAGAACAGCAATAATCTACCTCAGATTCCTACTTTCTAGTCCACATTTTTTAAGCTTTCTTATTAGTTCAAATAAACTACTCATTTACAGTTGTATCTTAGTTAAGTTTTTATGTGAGTTTTGCATTTTCATTTACAGCTGCAAACACCCTTGTTAAAAAGGGCTGCCCAGCTGTCTATTTTGCACATTTACAGTTGCTACAACCTTTGTCAAAAGAGACTGCCCAGCTGTGTTAATTTCCAGTCTATTTTTTTTTCTTGTTTTACAGCTATTATGACAGGCTGCAAAGTGTCTCCAGCAGCCTATAAAAGCATGTATTGTTGTAGTTTCAAGGATATCTTTCATTATTAAATCCAACTACTTGTGTGTAATTAGAATTATTGTGTTATTGAGAGCTAAAGGTTGTTTCAATCTAACTCTTGTGTATTTCAAGTAGATTTAGAGTTGTTTCAATTCTAAATTCTGTAATTTAATTGTTTCACCGCATCAAGTGGTATCAGAGCAAGGATTTCCCCTATGATAATCATTTTGTGCAAAGGAGATGGCTAACACCGGAGATTCAACCTCCAACGATATGAAAACCATAATCGACTTGCAGAGGGAGACTCTACGAGTTCTCCAAGACATGCAAACCTCTTTTGAAGGGCTGCGAGTCGAGCTACGGGCTGCTGCACCTATCAACGATGGTCCTCGTGATCGAGTAGAGCCACCACCACAACCATCAAGAAATCATCTAAATTATGAGTTTACTAATTTTAAATTATGGTTGAATTTTGTTCTAGATGAAGAATATTGGGTATATTTTTTTTTTTAACATTTAGTGGAGATTTGTTGAGAAAATGTTAAAAAAAAAAAAAAAAAAAAAAAGTCAACATTGGTAAGCACCGAATACGGCACCAACCAATATTAATTGTTTTGTGGTTTTAGTTACAGCTTATAGCAAGATGTAACCAAAACAATATGGAAGAGTTTGGGAGCCTATATAAAGGCTCCCTTCTTCCAAATCATCCCTCTCTATATTTTTTAATCCTTACCTTTATATAATTTGTTTTGATAACCCATAGTAATTCCCTTATTAATGGGTGATCTCTCTCTTTTGTTACAATAAGTTTTAGTCCTAATTTTATAACTTGTTTGATATTTTGTATAAGAGAGGTTAACAATATTGGGTGTATTGAGTTTTGGAATAGAGAATTATTTTATCTGTCTTGTACCACATTTGAGTTTATTAATAAAATTTTATCTCCTTCGCCCGTGGATGTAGGCTTACGCCGAACCACGTTAAAATTGTGTTATCTTTGTTTAATATTATTTTGTTGTCCAACCTTATTTACATAGTCAAATAAATTAAACATTGAATAAAAATCCCAACAAGTACTATCAAAGCCTGATTGCCTTTTTCTTGGGGTGGAGTGTTTATTGTGATATTTATTTGACTTAATCATGGCAACAACAACATTTGACATTGAGAAATTTGACCGCAATATTATTTTTGCTCTTGACACAAAATGGGCTATAACATGCTCTATTGAAGAAGGATAAGATGCCTACTGAATTGACATAAGAAAAGAAAACAGAAATAGATGAGAAAGCTCTAGCTGCCATTAAGTTGTGCCTATCAAATGAGGTCTTGCATAAAGTACTTTGTGAAAAGACTACTGCAGACTCATGATCAAACCTGGAGTCGCTATACTTGAACAAAAATCTCACAGGTAAACTGGTTGCAAAACACCGAATGCACATGTTAAATATGGCAGAAGGTACATATTTAAAAGCTCATCTTGATAAATTTAATGTTATTTGTATGGATCTTGAAAATTTGAATATCAAGTATGATGATGAATATCAATCTCTCAGTTACTTCGTTCTTTACCTCCATCCTACAAGAATCTAAGGGACACCTTGATTTGCAGTAGGGAAAGTTTATCTTTAGAAGAAGTTAAAACAGCATTAACTTCAAAAGATCTTATGGATAAAGAGCTTGATGATAAATCTAATAATGGGAAACTTCTTATTACTCGAGGTGGTTGACGTAATAATTTCACTTGTAATTACTGTAAGAAAAAGGGACACATCAAAGCTGATTGTTTCAAGTTTAAAAATAAACAGAAACCAATGATGCTGTAAGTGAGACAGACAATGAAGAATTTATATAATTTTCAATTTGTTTGTAGAGAAGGAGAATGAATTTACTAATTTTAAATTATGGTAGAATTTTGTTCGAAATGAAGTTATTGTATTTTTTTTTAACATTTAGTGGAAATTTGTTGAAAAAATGTTAAAAAAAAAGGGCCAACATTAGTAAGTACCGAATATGGTGCCAACCAATATTAATTGTTTTACAAGCGGTAACCAAAATAATTTGGAAGGGTTTGGGAGCCTATATAAAGGCTCCCTTCCTCCTTCCAAATCATCCCTCTCTATATTTTTTATCTCTACCTTTATATAATTTGTTTTGATAATCAATAGTAATTCCCTTATTATTAATTTCACTTGTAATTACTGTAAGAAAAAGGAACACATCAAAGCTGATTATTTCAAGCTTAAAAATAAATAAAAACTTGAATCCGCAGAAACCAGTGATGCTGTAAGTGAGACAGACAATGAAGAATTTATATAATTTTGAATTTGTTTGTAGAGAAGGAGAATGAATTTACTAATTTTAAATTATCGTAGAATTTTGTTCGAAGTGAAGTTATTGTATTTTTTTTAACATTTAGTGGAGATTTGTTGAGAAAATGTTAAAAAAAATTGTTAACATTAGTAAGTACCGAATATGGTGCCAACCAATATTAATTGTTTTACAAGCAGTAACCAAAACAATTTGGAAGGGTTTGGGAGCCTATATAAAGTCTTCCTTCCTCCTCCTTCCAAATCATCCATTTCTATATTTTTTATCTCTACCTTTATATAATTTGTTTTTATAATCCATAGTAATTCCCTTATTATTGGGTGATCCCTCTCTTTTATTACAATAAGTTTTGATCCTAATTTTGTAATTTGTTGTTTAATATTTTGTATAAGAAAAGTTAAAAATATTGGGTGTATTGAATTTTGGGATTGAAAATTATTTTCTCTCTGTCCTGTGTCACCTTTGAGTCTATTAGTAAAATTTTATCTCCTTCGCTCGTGGATATAGGCTTACGCCGAACCACGTTAAAATTGTGTTTACTTTGTTTGATATTATTTTGTTGGATAGCAAAATAAATTAAACATTGAACAATAAATAAATTAAACATTAACCATTGAACAATAAATAAATTAAACATTAACCTTATTTATTTGGCTATGTAAATAAGGTTGGACAACAAAATAATATCAAACAAAGAGAACACAATTTTAACGTGGTTCGGCGTAAGCCTATATCCACCGGCGAAGGAGAAAAAATTTTACTAATAAACTCAAAGGTGACACAAGACAGAGAAAATAATTTTCAATCCCAAAACTCAATACACTCAATATTTTTAACCTCTTATACAAAATATCAAACAAGAAGTTACAAAATTAGGACCAAAACTTATTGTGACAAAAGAGAGGAATCACCCAATAATAAGGAAATTACTATGGGTTATCAAAACGTAAAGCAGTGTCAAAGCAGAGTACCCAACAAGCATTGATTAAGGCTTCAGGAGAGGAGAGCCTCGGAGTTTGGTAAGGGCAGCTCGGACTCCATTTCTACACCGACTCCATTGAGAATTCCATTAATTATAATAATAATTATATATTGCATAATAATATAATTAATATAATTATATAATAAATAATATTATTATATTTATGTACGTATCGGATGAACCAAATCCCCATTAATAAAATAGATATAATATATTATAATATATAAAGTAAGATTGTTACGGCTGTTTAACCTGTTGAGGGTGAGTCAAAGAAAGTAGGCTCCCCAGTTTCCCCTGAAGGGCTTTAGATAAAATTTCCTATTAACAAATTATATAAAGGTAGACATAAAAAATATAGAGAGGGATACAATTTGGAAGGAGAAAAGAAACATTTACATAGGCTTTCAAACCCTTTCAAATTGTTTTGGTTACAGCTTGCTACAAGCTGTAACAAAAACTACAAAACAATAATATTGGTTGACACCGTATTCGGTGCCTACCAATGTTGACCCGTCCTTTTTTTTAACATTTTCTCAACAAATCTTCACCAAATGTTAAAAAAAAAATACAATAACTCCACATCAAACAAAATTCCACCATAATTTAAAATTAATAAACTCATTCTCCTTCTCCACAAGCAAATTCAAAATTATATAAATTATTCATTGTCTATCTCACTTACAGCAGCACTGGTTTCTATAGATTCAAGTTTCTATTTATTTTTAAGCTTGAAACAATCAGTTTTGATGTGTCCCTTTTACTTGCAGTAATTACAAGTGAGATTATTACGTCGACCACCTCGAATAATAAGAAGTTTTCCAGTATTAGATTTATTATCAAGCTCTTTATCCATAAGAACTTTTGAAGTTAATGTTATTTTAACCTCTTCTAAAGACAAACCTTCCCTACTGTAAATCAATGTGTCACTTAGATTCTTGTAGGATGGAGGTAAAGAACGAAACAACATAAGAGCTTGATCTTCATCATCATACTTGATATCCAAATTTTCAAGATTCATACGAATAGCATTAAATTTATCAAGATGAGCTTTTAAAGATGTACCTTCTTCCATATTTAACATGTGCATACAGTGTTTTGCAACCAGTTTACTTGTGAGATTTTTGTTCATACTTAACATGCACCTTCTGCCATATTTAACATGTTCATACTTGTTTCAATTCTAAATTACAGAATTTAGAATTGAAACAGCTCAAAATCTACTTGAAATACACAAGAGTTAGATTGAAACAACATTTAGCTCTTAATAACACAATAATTCTGATAACACACAAGTACTTGGATTTAATAATGAAAGATATCCTTGAAACTACAACAATACATGCTTTTATAGGATGCTGGAGACACTTTGCAGCCTGTCATAATAGTTGTAAAACAAGATAAAAAAAATAGACTGGAAATTAACACAGCTGGGCAGCCTCTTTTGACAAGGATTGTAGCAGTTATAAATATGCAAAATAGACAGCTAGGCAGCCCTTTCTGACAAGGGTGTTTGCAGCTGTAAATGAAAATGCAAAACTCACCTAGAAACTTGACTAAGATACAGCTATAAATGGGTAGTTTATTTTAACTAGTAGCTCTGATACCACTTATTGGGATTTTTGTTCAATGTTTAATTTATTTGGCTATGTAAAAAAAGTTGGATAACAAAATAATATCAAACAAAGATAACAAAATTTTAACGTGGTTCTGCATAAACTTACATCTACGGGCGTAGGAGATAAAATTTTACTAATAAACTCAAATGTAGTACAAGACAAAGAGAAAATAATTCTCAATCCCAAAACCCAATACACCCAATATTTTTAACCTCTCTTATACAAAATATCAAACAAGTTACAAAATTATGACAAAAACTTATTGTAACAAAAGAGAGGGATCACCCAATAATAAGAGAATTACTATGGGTTATCAAAACAAATTATATAAAGGTAGAGATAAAAAAATATAGAGAGAGATACAATTTGGAAGGAGGAAATGAGCCTTTATATAGGCTCCCAAACCCTTCCAAATTGTTTTGGTTACAGCTTGCTACAAGCTATAACCAAAACCACAAAACAATTAATATTGGTTGGCACCGTATTCGATGCCTACCAATGTTGACCCTTCCTTTTTTTTTTTTTTTTTTTAACATTTTCTCAACAAATCTCCACCAAATATTAAAAAAAAAATACAATAACTCCACATCGAACAAAATTCTACCATAATTTAAAATTAGTAAACATATACCACTTGTTGGTATACCACTTATATGTGCATAAGCAGGACTACTTATCACCCACAAACAAATGGACAAATAAAAGTAGTGAACCGATCCTTGGGCAATATAATAAGATACCTCTGCAGTGATCGTTCCAAACAATGGGATTTCTTCTTATCACAAGCAAAGTTTGCCTACAATAACATACAGAGCCGTACTACAGGCAAATCCCCATTTGAGGTCATATATGGTCGGGCTCCTCGCCGTACTTTAGACCTAGTTCCTCTGCCTAAAATACCAGGGTACTCAATTGCAACTGAACACTTAGCAGATCACATATCATACAGTGCAAAAGAAAATACGTGAACAAATCAAGGTTTCCAACGCCAAGTATAAGAGGTTTCAATCTAACTCTTGTGTATTTTAAGTAGATTTATAGTTGTTTCAATTCTAAATTCTGTAATTTAATTGTTTCACCGCATCAAGTGGTATCAGAACAGGGATTTCCCATACGATAATCACTTTGTGCAAAAGAGATAGCTAACACCGGAGATTCAACCTCCAACGATATGAAAACCATGATCGACTTGCAGAAGAAGACTCTATGGGTTCTCCAAGACTTGCAAACCTCTTTTGAAAGGCTGCGAGTCGAGCTATAGGCTGCTGCACCTATCAACGATGATCCTTGTGATCGAGTAGAGCCACCACCACAACCACCAAGAAATCATCTAAATCAACCCCCGCTGAATTTAAAAATTCCAATTCAAAGGCATGTTCAACTTGAGGACAAGTTCTTTACAAGTGGAGGGGATTGATGTAGAACAGTAGTAATCTACCTCAGATTCCTACTTTATAGTCCACATTTTTTTAGCTTTCTTATTAGTTCAAATAAACTACTCATTTACAGTTGTATCTTAGTTAAGTTTTTATGTGAGTTTTGCATTTTCATTTATAGCTGCAAACACCCTTGTTAAAAAGGACTGCTCAGCTGTCTATTTTGCACATTTACAGCTGCTACAACCTTTGTCAAAAGAGGCTGCCTAGCTGTGTTAATTTCCAGTCTATTTTTTTTTTCTTGTTTTACAATTATTATGACAGGCTGCAAAGTGTCTCCAGCAGCCTATAAAAGCATGTATTGTTGTAGTTTCAAGGATATCTTTCATTATTAAATCCAACTACTTGTGTGTTATCATAATTATTGTGTTATTGAGAGCTAAAGGTTGTTTCAATCTAACTCTTGTGTATTTCAAGTAGATTTAGAGTTGTTTCAATTCTAAATTTTGTAATTTAATTGTTTCACCGCATCAAATTTAAAGTATGACTAGAGTTTACCCAAATTTGTCAAAATCTATAAAATGTTGAGTCTACAAATTGAGAGAAGGGAAATAAGAAGTTAGAGAGTTTCCCATGAACCTGAGCTAGGTGTATTCATTATTGAGGGCAAACCGTTAAATCAGGTTGAACTAAACTGAACAAACTAATTTAGTTCAGTTTGACTCTTAAAATAAAATTCAGTTTTCAATTTCCATAAAAATGACAATATGTTTAAATTTATAATTTTAACCTTAGTCAATAGTCAGAAACCTTATTGGGATTTGACCAATTCATTTTAACATTGCCAGTTCACTGCCAGCTTGGTGAAATTAGAATTGTCTAAAGTCATTCTAAACTGCATGCCCAAATAAGATTTACCTGCTTACCACCTAGACCTAGCTTAGATGATGGTTTCAGGGTGGGAGATTTCATTAAAAATCATAGGTTCAAAAAAAATTCAACTGTCCCCCATAATTGATTCACCTAACCATGCTTTAATCAGAAGATTCAAAACCACATAATCTTTTGCGGCATACAGCTCTATTTGGAGGAACTGCTTCTAATAGTAATGTTCCAACAAATTTTTCAATTTTGCTCACGACCCATATCTGAAATCTATGATCTAGATTGTTTTAAATTAACAAACAATAATCAAAATCGATATTAGACATCTAGCTTGACTTCTATGTGGTGTTTTGGGCTTATGCTTCCAAAGTTTTCTTTGAATGTCATCCAACTTTATTGACATGCATTACTCTTTTAGCTTGTGTATCATCTGATTGCATCTGTCTTATGTGTCATATAAAATAATTTCTTGTCCTCCTTGACACTCTTTTCTTTCTTTCAAGATAAACTTTCTTCTCTTATCCAAAATATATAAATATTAGACATATATGTAACTGGGATCCAAACTAATTCACTAAAGAAAAAAAAAATCAGAAGTTATTAGGGTTTCATTGTTAATATCAATAATCTAGAATTTTCTTGTGTTTATTCTTTTTTAATTGAAGGGTGCCATGTAACTTACAATATTAATGCCATATGTGCCTAGTGTGATTCCCTCTTTTTCTTTCTCTTCTTTCTTCAAACTCTGCCTACTACAATAATCCAAGTTACTATTCATAGTAAAAGAACATGCCCTCTAATTGGTTTTAAAATATAATGCAACCACACACCAATCCCTCTTCTTATATCATTAAAATCTAATTCCAAATAGACTTTCAAATTAATTCCCACTGATTAAACTGTCAAAATACATAAACTATACCCTAATCCCTATGCAGTCCAGATTATCAATTACCTGTCATCTATTTTGAACCCTGCTTTTGTTATCAAATCCCATCTAAAATTTAGCATTAATTTATTTCTATACCTTTAAATTCCAACAATTAGTCAATAATTGACCATAAAAGCATAGTAGATAGTTTCTTCAACTAGTCCTACATCATAAACAATTGAAGAAATAAACTTTTATCTATAAAATTGAAAGAAATGGAGATAGTTTCCAAGGAACCAAAGCAAAGTAAATGGGCAATGATTTGATCCTACCTGACAACTTATATTGGCACTCTTTTCCTCAATAAATATCTAGAGCCAGTTTACTTGCAAAAAGCATTATATTTTCCCTCTTCAATATTCAAATTGCATTTTCCCTCAAAAAAAAAAAAAATTCAAATTGCATTTCAAAACTAGAAAACACATGCATTTTAATATTTGTTCAATGTTTTATTACTCGATCAGGTCATGTTTTTGTTGGTTTTAGAAATGCAAAAGAAACTATATTTCCAGACAAATGTTTAGAGCACACTAAGGCTCTGTTTGTTTCACAGAAAATATTTTCCTAGAAAACATTTACCGTATTTTTGATGTTTGAAATGTTTCAAAAAATTAATCAACGAAAAATATTTTCCTACTCAATAGAAAACCAAATCATTTTTAAGGAAAATAACTTCTTTTCAAAACGACAAGTCATTTTCCGGATTTTGACAAACTCATTATAATGAAAGAAAAATATATAAATACAAATCAATTAATTCGCCGATTACCGATACTCAACTGACGACCACCATCAGCTGCCAGCAACCACCAACAACCACCCAAATTTATCATTTTTATATATTTTTTTCTCATATTTGATAATAAAATTTCAAAAATATGAAATTCTTATAAGTTTAAATATGTTTATAATCTTATAAATTGAAATTTTAAATATTTTTTAACTAATTCTTAATATTATAACCAAACAATAGAAAATTAGTTCTTTGGAAAATATTTTCCTTGAAAAATATTTTACAAAAACAAGTTATTTTTCATAAAACAAAAAGAGCCTAATTATTTCTTTAATTATGGTGGCGGTGGTGGTCATAGTGAGGTGCCAGCAGAGAGCTACATTGGAGGGTGGTGCTAATCAAGGTGAGTTGTAAGCAATAGGTAATGGCAATTGATGACATCAAAGGTGAGGTTGTTTAGGCAAGCATTAATGATGACAACATGATGGTCGTAATAATCACAGGGGCAACAATAGTTCCACCAGCAGAATCAGAATGATAGGCAGAGTTCATGGTGGTGGCATTAGCAATCATGGTGGTGGTGATAGGAGTACAATGGGGAGTCAATGGTTATGGTGATAGTAGTGCCAATGCTAATGCAGTGGCATAGACAACTGTTATGCTACGTCAAAGAATATATACATGATGAAACAAGTAGAATTTTATGAAGTCAACAAAACAAACATGTTTTAGTTGTCTTCCAATATAAGAATAAATGGGAATACTGCAAAATGATTGCATTTAAAAAACGTCAATCATCAATTTTTATGGAAAATTTTCAAGAAAATAACCAGTTTTTCTTGCAAGTAAACAGGCTGCAACATGTTTTAATTCTACCTATAGAGCAACCACAATGAATACCATCCTTTGCCATCATATAAGCACATTGAGCTTAGTGAGACCAAAAGAGATCCTAAATGTTATTGGCCTAGAATTAGGAAATTACAAATAGTGTATTATGTTTATATCAAAGACTTCTCAACCTATTTACATTGTAAAGACTACAAACTATAAAGCATATCATAACACAAAGTTAGAAATGAAATAAAATAATATTGGTCAACCGAAAAACCAATTTTAAAATATTAAGAATACTTTGTTAGTTTTTGACAACCTATATCAACCCCTTGAAATGAAAAGCTTTGGCACACAAATTTTTAAACTTGTTTGATAACAATTATTCTTTAGCTCTTAATTTTTTAAGTGTGTTTGATGATATTTTTGTTTCCATCGCTTAATTTTGAAAAATCACTTAATTTAATCTATTAAGTAAAAAAGTTCAAGTTAATGGAGAAAAAACCTACAACTTGGCCCCTCATTCATTATCACCACCACCACCATAACCATCAATCCAATCACCACTACCATTGCCACTTTGTCACTAACACCACCATGATTGTGACCAGGATTGCCATTACCATCACCTCGCACCTAACACTACCACCATTATTTTTATTCACAACCATCACTCTGACTACTATCGCCATCACTATCACCACTACCACCACCACCACTACCCATCAACACTGATATTGCCACCAAAATTATACCTACCACCATGACAACCATTCACTGCCACCATTATCGCTCAAACTAAACCAACACACCACCACCAACATTAGCACCATGGCTGCCATTCACTATGTGCTACTACCAGCACAACTATCACCCAATCTCTACCAGTCACCATCACTATCACCACATCCATTGCTGTAACTACCACTAGAATTAATGTCTTTACCACTATCTCGAATAATTATTACTACAGTTACAACCAACACTGTGATTTTAACTAATTAAATTCATAATTTAGTTTTTTTTTTTTTTTTTTTTTTTTATTTCAGCACTCGCAAATTCAATTATAATTCAGTTCCTAAATGTTTCAATATTAATTATTCAGCTCGTATGTTTTTAGCTCTTAATTTTTACAAAAAACACTTTAATTTTTTCCCAACGTAGTGGGAAGCATTATGTCATGTGAATGTAAACTTGATTATTGTAGGAAGGATAGTTGAGCAGTATTGCCATCCTGTCTGAAATATCATAGTAACTTTATGGCATGCAAAGAAGAATTAGCTCACACTTTGAACAATGAAGAAATCTGCAAATTCTGTTCATCTTACTCTTCATTGATATATCCAGCAAAAAATCAATTGATTTCATTTCACGCACATAAAGAAGATAAAAATGGTTGCCTTAAACAATGAAAAGGCATACCTTCAAGTGTGCATTATGATTCTTGCCCTCCCTCCAACGACGGATAGTCCCATCATTCATTGTCCGAAATCTAGACTTGTAGGACCTGACATACAAGTTGAAAACCAAATATTCCACCAAGTATATAAATACTTACAGATAAAGAGAAAAGAACAATTATAAAGATTAAACCTACGAATAAGATTTTATTTTGATTTTCTTCACTTTGGATGTGACCGGTGTCATCGGCTTCCTCTTCTTTCGTCGCTCCCTTGATGAAACATGACGCACTTGCACCAACTAAAAATCAAGTAACACAAGTGTCATAGGAAAACAAACCTGGCAGTTGCCTAATGATAAAATGAAGGTACTTAAAATTCAATATGAAATGAAAATTTGATGCATAGAAGGAGAAAGAAATGAAAATTCGCATCCAAGTCCTTCAAATTTTCAATTTAAGAATCGATATCAATGTAATGAACACACACCAAAACAGGAAGGAGTGAAATTTTGAATACATTTCTTTGAGACATTTCCACATATACCTTATAGGCAATGAACAAATAACAACGCAATTAATTATTAAAAAGAGAGAGAGAGAGAGAGAGAAACCCAGAAACTCACAGAGAGAAGGGCTGCAGGAGAACGTAATGGCGATTGAAAAGCCACCGAAGAACTCTGAAACAGACTCGATGAAGATGCGTTAAAAGTTGGGATGCTAAGGTTCCACTTATGCAATGCAGATGCGAAAAGGAGAGGTTGGTGAGAAGAATGAAGGAGGCGACAAGAAAAGGAGAGATTGGGCAGAGTTTGGATTGATTGCCCGGCCAAAGACCGGAACTTCGTGCACAGTCTCTGCATTGTTAAATTTTACTGTTGGTTCAATGGAAGCAATGCACCTGAACCGTGTGATAGGTTTATAGCATTTCGGTTGTTGGACTGTTTGGATTGTGGAATAAGGTTTCAGGATATCCGTTACGTAGAGTTAGTTTGTCCTTATCCAAGACCTCTTAATCCACCGAGAAAATTAACACAAAAAAGTTGAATGGAAAAAAAAAATGGGAAAAATAATAAAAAGAGTGGAAAAAAAAAAATTCCTACTCTTTTTAAACTGAAATTAATAATATACCCATAATATTATAGTACATACTTGCACAATATTCATTCTTTGTCTTAAAAATATATATATATATTGTGACCATATGAATTATAATAATATTTTTATTAAGACGTGTTTTGATATATAACTAATTTAAAATCATAAAATTAAAAAAAATAATCATATGACGACTACTCACACCTGCTTGACACTATTGGTGTCACGTTTGAACAATATAGATTCTTCAATTTTATGAACGAATTGGCTTTCAAATGTATCATTGAAAATTCCAGCAATACAAGTAGTAATAAAACACTCTTTCAAGTACTAACCTATAGTTATATTCACTAAAGAAAAAAAAAAACCTATACAGGTATTTAAAAAATCTTTAATTTATAAAGATTGGATATGAATTTTTTTTTTTTTTAAATGTATAAGCACATATACAGGGACACGTACATATTTTAAAATTATGGCAATTTTGAAAAGATACGCTTACCATTATATCCCGCACACACACAATACACTACCGATGTGAGAAGCCAAAACCCCAGTCCACTCTCCATTATTCCATCCACAGGAGAATGGACTCCCGTGAATAAGAGATGCACACACCGCACATGCAATACACATATATGCTTTTTTTGAAATGTATAAACACACACACAGTGACAGGAAAATGACACGTACACTTATCAAAACCATGGATATTAATTAGTATAATACTAATTATGCAATACCACTTATCAATTTATATTGTCCTATTTTTGCAAAAAATAATCAAGTTAATGAGAATGACATTACTTAGCTCAGTAAGAATATATCAATATCAATCCACATATAAAAAAAATTATGCTAGACCTGATGACTCAACACTAATGCACAATGACAAATCATCAACTAAAATAATAGATCATACCAAATTGGAGAAAGCTAATATTTTGAAATTTGGCCATAAAGAGCTCAAAGTAGCCAAGGACGTCATCATTCACAGAAGCCATACTAAATAACCTAAATTCAATCCATCCATCAATACTCACAACCATAATAGAGTAGTGTTAGCTTACATATTCATCAAAATCAAATTACATACATAACAAACCTAAGCTTACATATAGTTTGTCTAAATTGTCTATATTAACTACTTCCATATTTCATCATATGAGCTAAGATGTCAACACGTCGTGCACGAGGTACTCCAAAAAAAGCACGTGCTTTATCTGGATACTTAGATAAAAATAAATATGCATTCATTTGTAATCAACCTTGCACTCCAATTCTTTCCAATGCATCAAATATTTCTTCCCCTCGATAATAATGGCAATAGATTTTTCGGCAATAGCATCATGATTCTCTGCAATTTCACCTGATTTCTTTGCGATGGTAATTGACTTTTCAGCTATGACATTCCCTTCCCTCATCACCTTTTACACTTCTTGAAATCCCATGTTAACCATGTTAAATTGCTTCTCAAGCATGTCCATCATAGATGCTTTTCGCTTGGTTCCTCTAGATGTTGATGTGCCTTGAGAATTATGAGATTGTGTATATTCAGGACTGAACACATTTTCATTTCCCACATTGCACTTAGAGTCAGACATTATATGTTCAGAGGAGGTATTAAGATTAAATCGGCTAGAATTGCCTTGTGTTTGCCATCTTTGCACCTTCTCTCTTGCACTCTCAGCAAATTCACCCTATTGACCTAAGTATGACAGATCTTAGAGGGGGTGAATAGGATTATAAAATTTCAAATGCAATTCTTCACCCTATATGGAATATAATGATAAATTAAAATTAAATAGCACAATTAAAAGATTTGAGATAGAAAAGCTTAGCCAAATTTATAGTGGTTCGGAGTCTATCTCTTCTCCTACATCCACTTCTCCTAAATCACACCGATTTAGGGTTCCACTAGCAATCTAAAATTTCGTCCAAAGCTTTACAATAGTTGAATCGAAATTTTGCCCTAATTCTCCGAGATTTTGCCCAATACAATAGTTATACGTGATTTCGCCCAACACAATGATTTACAAGAGATTTGAGGTTTTGAATCTTAAGTGACTTTGCAAATAGCTAGTACAAAAGATATGAAATGTAGCTTATAACAAATTGAACACACAAGAATGAGAAATGAAGTTTTGGTGTTCTAATACAAGGCACAAAAGATTTAGAGTTTAATAGTTTTGATTTGCTTTGAATATGAGTTCTTGATTGTGAAACTTCTTCACTTCACTTTGAAACTTCAGCTATATATAGATCTCCAATCTCAGCTCTAAATTGTAATTTTTGTGCAGAAAATATTGTTTCTAGACAAGCTCCAACGAATATAAATCACTATATTTTTTGTCTATTTCCTGCGAGTCATCACGGTGAATTTTGAAGTCAAGACGGTGACTTGTTGATTCAAGGTGGTGACTTGCTGATTGAAAAATCACTAGAGCTTTCCATGTCTTTTTCAAGGTGGTGACTTTTCTGTCAAGGCGATGAAACAAGATTTGAAGGATTCTTGAGGCTACTGTCTCATTTTCCAGGCCGTGAACCAGGAGTAACGACAGTGAAACTTTTCCCTCACAATTTTCAATTTTCAAACTCATGCCAGTTAAGAGAGTGACTACCATTCAAGGCCGTGAATATTTAAATATCTATCACTTTACAACTAAGATGTAAGTGAATATTTTCAAGTTAAGTCCATTACTTTGGATATAAAGCAAATATATAATTAAGATATTATATATATTTGCATTATTCTCACATATTCAATAAATTTAGACTTAATTAAATAAAATTTTGGTATCATCAAAATATTCATGAGGACAACAATCTCCTCCTCTTTGATGATGACAAAACTAAGTCTAATTAAGCAAATACAAGTAAGCGTAACCAAACTGTGTTTAATCAATCAAACAAACAACTACACATTTTCTCCCCTTTTTTGTTAACAATAAAAAACGCTAGTAATAAAGTAAATAATCAAGCACATTATCCTTTTTTGGTTAATGATTCTCCCCCTTAAAATATGCATATCAAATAGTTCAAATATTTTCTCCCCCTTTTTGTTAAAAAGAAAGAAATAAGAGAGAAATACCAATTGAGAATCAATGTAAAGTGAATATAACAATTATACTCCCCCTTAATCAAACAACACAATTTATCAAATGATATTTCAAATTTATTTAAAAGATCTCCCCCTTAATATTGCAAGAACTCAATTATATTCAAATCATAATCAAGACAACCATCATATTCTCCCTCTTTATCTATCACAAATCCATCATTCATAATATACTTTCAAATACAAGAAGTAATGATCAATTAAACACAATTAAAAGAGAATAAATGAAAGATCATTCTTAAGCACAATAAGATAAAAACCATAGCTCATACATTCATGCTTCTATGATTATAGTTCATTCATATGACAATATTCAATATAGATTGAACTTAAAATGATCAAAATTTAATTTAAATTTAATCATTTAACTCTCAATCACGAAATGTAAGTACAAATGCATTAATTTTAATAAATTCTTATCAACTACAAATTCTCCTCCTTCATTTTACACAAATAGCCAAGATAAATCATTAGATTCATGTCAATTTTATAAATATTGTTTCACAAATATCCAAGATAAACAAATTAAAATTAGTCATCCAAAATATCCAAAAAGAAACGTACCAAGCATATAATATAAAGAAAATGTGCCAAAAGTTCATTAAAATCAATCAACTATCACCAATATCATCAAAATAATTTTAACATTATTAAACATTTGCAATAAATATGAATTGAACTTAAAATGATGTAAATTTAAATTAAACTTCATTATTTAATTCTCAATTGCATGTAATAAACATGTATATATTAATATTACCAATTGTTATGCAAATATGCTCAAGTATCATCAAAATCATCATATGACATCAAATAACATTAAGTTTGATAGAACTTACTTGAGATATATCGACGGAAATTGTTATAAATAAAATTTCATTAATACTCACAATTTTTTGAAAATTTACTCCCAACATTATTAGAATTCTCCATTTTTGCTTTGTCATAAGCTTTGTGCACATACTTGTTTCTTCCCTTTGTGTTCTCCCTACAAAGCAAAAATTCTGATGTAGTTGTTGGTACCCCTTTGCTTATGGGTTCATCATGGTTAGCATTCTTAGGATCTCAAACACTCTTAAGAGTTGGTTTTAATTATTTTGGAATCCAAACCTTCCTAATGGTATATGATTTTTTAAGTTTAATAGGGCATTTATGCATAGTATGACCATGATAATAATAATAAAAGCATTTTAGTAAAACCTTGGGCTGAATTTCATTTTTCTTGAAAAAGCTATAATATTTATTTTCTTTAGAATTTACTTTGTAGCCCAAACCGGCTTTGTCAAATACACATCTTTGTGAAGCAATGATATCATCAAGAGTTTTGCTTCCAATTGTGAATTTTCTCAAGAGTTCTTTTGAATTCACAAGTTTACTCTTAATCTTATCATGTTCATGTTAGAGTATATGCCCTAGAGCAGTATATATGTTTATGTAAATGCAAAACAACATTATAATATGGCAATAAATATATGTTTATATAAATCAATTGTTCCATTGTATTAAATGTATATTTGAAGTCCATTAGTATTTTGTGAGAGGATCTCTTCTCAAGTGTTGAGAATATGGATGACAGATCGCTTTTAAACAAATACAATAAATATTCATGGTCATAGGAGTAATGACTGGGCGTTGTGAGACCTCGCCCGAGCACCGGTCTGATCCGCTAGAGGGGATTGAAATGCTCATTTGGGTTTTGGTCTCACGATGGAACCCTCGAGTTCGGATTGGTTGATCTTTGAAAATGCGTTTTGGGAGTCGCCACCTTAATTTATTTTTTTAATTGAAAAAAGTTAAGGGAAAACCCATTTAATGACTCCAATTATTGTCCAATAGAAAAAGTACACTAGCCTCGATTACCAAAGAGGATTTGGGGACTAGGTTTTCGGTTTATTTTTAATTTGAAATGAATTTGGCAAGTTTAATATACAATGACTTAAAATGAAATTTCATGAACATTTAAATGAATGAACAATTATGAACAAATTAAAGCAATAAAGTAAATAAGTATTTAAAGTAATTAAATAAAGAAAATAAATATTAACTTTACAAAATAAATCAAAATAGGGGATACTTTCTCTAGCCCTTATGGGATTCTAGGAAAGCAACACATTCCCCAATAATTAATCCAATAACAAAAGCAATTAAAGAAAGAATCCAAATAATAATAAAAAAAACAATTAAAGAAGGAAATGAAAGAAAGAACAAAAATAAAAGAAAGTGAAAGGAGAAGATTCATTTTAATTAAATTTGATGCTTTCAGACAAGCATGCCTACGTATCCCTTCGAATGGGAATCAAAATCCACGTAGTTCGCCTTCTTGTGAAGGAAGTCTGTTTTAGTCTGAACCTTTTATCATGTTTCAGTTCATTGATTAAAGGTTGGTTGGATTGATTTTAATCAAGCAAGTTAATTACCAAGTTGTTTAATTAGGTCAGTTTTTAATCAACAAACGAAAAGCATGGATTCAATTGAAACAAGTTAATTAATTTAGATTCTAATTAACATGCCTTTAAAATGATTAAAAGAAAGGGATTGAAGAAATGGGGATAATATTAAAGTAATGAGGGAAGCAATGACTAAGCTATTATAAAAGAACTTAAAAGAAAGGGAATAAAAGAAAATGGGAACATGCAAAGGGAAATAACAATAAAGCAATAAGAATAAACTAAGCAAAAAATAAAACAAAATAACAAAGAAGCAAAACAAACTTCAAAACAAATAAATAAATAAATGAAAAATGAAGAAAATAAATACCTTTTAAAGACGAGGTTTGGGGGCGTATGGATGGAGCAGACGACCGGATCGTAATTCCACCTTGACTCGACTTGGCAGAACCAAAGCCTCCAAATGGATACTAGGATGGATCTTAGGACTCCTTTGAACTGGCTTGAGAGAAATCACAAACAACCACCCAAAAGAGAAACTTTAAACTAGGAAAGGCAGTTCTTTCGAACCAAGCCTTAGAAAAATGCTTGCTATTAATCAATTAGGTTTGATTTAGCAATTGTGTTGTCCCCAAATGAGTTGGGAAAGGGGGGTTTATATAGGTAGAAGGTTGGAGGCTAAAAGCACAAAGTTTCAATGTGGGATTTGGCATTTTGAGGCTCAAAACCGCACATAGGCATTCTGGGACCATATATGGCGCATTTGGGACCGTACAGACAGAGAGGGGACTGCACAACATGGAGCATGACCACATAGAGCCACTTTGGAATCGCATAGGGGCTGTGTGGTTCCACACAGACTTTGTGCTGTCCCAAAGGAGGCCTGTGCAGTCACCTTGGTGGCCGTGCGGTTTTCGACACCCGGTTCCGTCGATTTTCGCCGTTCTCGCTCATTTCAACATCGTTTTACACGATTCCAATTGCATTGTGCTCGTTATCCAATATCGGATGATATGAGAATGATTTAGAGTCTTTAGGGATGGGTCTCGGGTCCCGAGGCTCGTATTCTCAATTTTTGGGCTTTTGGCGATCTTTAGCAATTTGGCTTCCAAAGGTCTGTTTACCGAGCCTAGGTGCCTCTAGGGTTTGATTGTATGCCAGAGGGTATAAAATTAAGGGTTCACAAATGAATATTTTGTTCAAAGAATTATAGTTTATTTCATAAAATCCAAATACGTGAGATGTTTAATGCAAACAAAATGAACGTTAAACATGGATAATTATGAAGCATAAAAGTAAAAAAGAAGTTATTGGAAATGAGTAGGTAAAGCTAATACAAAGATATAGATAGTGAGCTATGAGTTAATAATAATAGGCTTATGAGATTGAAAATTAAAATTTTACATGGCTTGAGTGAAACTCATGACTTATGAGGCAGAAGTGCTAAATAAAATTAGAGTTGTAGAGAGGAACTTTTCATAATAATAAGTAAATTGATATTACCTTAAATAGAATCTATAGTGTATGGGTATATATTATAAAGGTTAGTACCCAAGGTGTCATAAGACAACATGGAGAAGTACTTATCTGTGTTTAAAGATGAAAAAATTTGAAAGTAATTATGTTTGATTAACATTTTTTAAGCTCTTGAGGCATGGATTTGAATAGTTATTATAGACAACTAAGTGGTGTAGAAATAAGAGACTTTAAGTGAGTAACAATAGCTATAGATCAAAATGATCCGAATTTCTTATTTTGAATTTGGAAAGTAATTATGGTGAACTTGAAGATATAGGAGATCTCATTGAAAATTTATGTATTAGTAGATTAAGAAAGTTTAATAGGGTCGAGAATTAAGTATTTTCTTTAAAAATATGATTAAATCCTAGATTTTTGCAACGGTATTTGATAAGGAGGAGATATGTGGTTTGTAGAATCCAATAAGTGATTTATTGCTTAGTGTAATAAGGGATAATGCTCATAAATGAATTAAACAAAAATTTTGTAACATTATATGATGTGAAAGAAAGTGTAAGTTTGATACTTGATCAAGAATGAGTAAAACAATAGAAAGTAATTTTAGAAATGGTAAGAAAATTAGATAATTGGGTTATGAAGATAATAGTATGATAACAAATTTAATAGTACGAATATTGGTTTGAAAATTTCTAGTGAATATAAAAAGTTGACTTAAGATCATAGATTGTTGGTGTGTGTATGGTTAACTAGTAATGTGATGTGATGTATGAAATGATCTATTAATGAAAGGTTTAAGTAAGTTAAAATATAATTATCACTTAAAGATAAGTAGGTGCATATGGTGTGACGAATATATGTTCATGAGATATTAAGTACGTAAATTGTTAAATGACATTTAATATAAGAAAGGAGTAAGACATGATTATATTATAGAAACTATAGTTATGGGATTACCTACTTGAGGATATTCAAGGTTATGAACGGCCATTAGTACATGTTTATATAAAAAGTATGATAATTAATGAGATGGAAGTTACGATTCAATTGTTAATATTTGATTGCGATATTAATAAGTACAAGAAATATATATATTTTGTATAGATGTTTCTTACTAATCATTGGATTTACGGATTAATTACTAATATGGAGACTTGATGAATAATAAAAGGGATTTATATGAAATGACTATATTTAAGGTTTATGTTGTTGAATAATTATTAAACACAATTTCATATTGAGAGTAAATAATTATGTATATATATATATGCATAGTATATTTGGAGGAATAAAATTACATTCAATGGATTACTATTTAAGAACGATGTGCTATGGAGATTTGGAGTTTGAAGCAGAATCATAATTTTAAATATAAGTCAATAATGAATTAAGGCTTGAAACGATTGAGGAAGATAATGATACCATCAATTACTAAGGAAATGATATTGTGCATATATCAAAAATAAAAATATGAATAAGGACAACTTTTAAGAGAAAACTAAAATTAATATCTTATGAGTGAGTGAGTATAGTTTTAAAATTCTGAGTACGAATTTTTATGAAGGGAAGGAGAATGTAATACCCCATGTTCCAGTTAACAATAAAGGTCCTCAAGTATTTATGAGATTTAAATTATTGTTTATATATGTGTAATGTGAGTTTAAGATTTAAGTATTAGTTATTTTGTAAAATGAATAAATTAAAAATATAAGATAAGAGATAAAATATTCAGCTAATCTTTTAAATCAAATAAGATAAGTT